>CM076570.1:1484046506-1484207205 GCA_034641835.2 Pinus albicaulis
GAAAAGATGTTGTAAGTCTAATAAATCAAAAACAGTGAACTAGTGAGCATGAAACTAAACTATTCTTGCTGCTGTCTAAACAAAAAGAAACTATGCTTAAAGAAATTCAAAATTGCAACAAAGTAAATCTAAATCAGATTACATCAATTTATCTTCTAATCCTTCATCATTAGTCCAGCTATGATTTTCGGAAGTAACCATAAACAACTTGAGTAACTGATATCTAACTTGTAGAAAGTAAACTAATATCAAACCATACATTCATAATTCAATCCCTCACCATCAGTCCAGCTGTGGCTTTCGGAGGTAACTGAAGATGTCATGCACAATTTAACATTTCTAACTTGCAGAAAGTAAACTAATATCAAACCATACATTCATAATTCAAATCCCTCGCCATCAGTCCAGCTGTGGCTTTTGGAGGTAACTGAAGATGTCATGCACAATTTAACATTTCTAACTTGCAGAAAGGAAACTAATACTAAACTACACACTTCATAATACAATCCCTCACCATCAGTCCAGCTGTGGCTTTCGGAGGTAACTGAAGACGTTATGAGCAGTTTAATATATTTAAATTTGCAGAAGGAAAACTAATACTAAACTACACATTTCATAATACAATCCCTCACCATCAGTCCAGCTGTGGCTTTCGGAGGCAACTGAAGATGCCATGAGCAGTTTAATATATCTAATTTTGCAAAAAGGAAACTAATACTAAACTACACATTTCATAATACAATCCCTCACCATCAGTCCAGCTGTGGCTTTCGGAGGCAACTGAAGATGCTATGAGCAGTTTAATATATCTAAATTTAACTACTGAAGAAAATGAACAAAACTGAATTAAACAAAGCAATACTGAAATTAAACAGAAACTAAGAAAAACACATTAGCAGCAGAACAATGTTAATTCCATGTCATTAGTCAAAAAGCTATGAAAATGCCCGGGCTACCTATCTATAACCTGAAACAAGAACACTGATCAGTGATTAACAACATAAAACATGAAAGACAGAAGTGAAATGGAAAGCAGGAAAGTTTATAAACAGAAATGAAAAAAAATTAAATGTATAAACATGTGAATGGATTATGGCACAATGAGCTTTAAAGAAATGAAATAAGAACTATACACTAATGCACAAAACCTTAGCTGAGCAGGGGCCCTCTACACCAGCCTTGGCAACGATCTTCAAGTATGAATTAAGTTGGAAAACATAGTCTTCTTATATTAAAAATGCAGTCATAACAGTATGGTAGTATTACGGCTCAAAGGCGGCGTAATTACATTACAGAGCAGACTTAATAAAATTAACAGAGACTAATCGGGACTAACTCTATATGCGTATGCAAACGCGTTATATATAACAAAAGAAATATAACTGTCTCCTAAAGTTTATGCTGGTGTAGAACACATAGACCATTACGTCCACGGATCTAGGATCATGGCCGTGTTGGAAAATAAATCTATGAGAAGTGGATGCTTGAATTCAACTATGGAGCCATGTACAGATGTCAACTTGTCCTCCGCAAGCTCAGAAACGGCCATATGAACCTTTACGTGACACGGAACAGAGTCCTGTCACCGTAAGACTCTATGGTTGACTTCCATGTGGATGCCTTTGACCGCGACTTCTTTAGATGAGTTTGCTCGAACCAATAGGACACGAACCATGTCCACATCATTCCTGACTTGCCCATGTGGCTCGTTTTCCCTGTAGACACCTGTAACATAGAGTTTCACAAAATAGCTGCGGAAAGTTGCAGCAGCTGCGGAAAGTGGCAAGATTCCGCAGATGAATGAACAAAATCTAAATCAAATAGAAAACACAAAAATATAATTAAAAACCATGTTAGATGCTCTTTTTCAAATGATATTGACAACTTGGGAGGTTCAGGTGAGTGAAAAAGGTATAGAAAAGTGTATGGAAAAGATGCAGAATTGAGACTCAACATACCCCCACTGTGAAGGTGTTGCATGTCCTCATGTAACCATAATTTTAATATTCCTTCCTTAGTTCATGTGCCTTGACACTTCAGCCAACACATCCAATCCTCTCCTCCTTTTTCCTTGGTGCTGCTAACATTATGGGTTTCTTCATTAAGCACCTAAATTTGATATTAACCAGTGCTCTGCTCAACTTCTGGCATTTTCTTTTCAATTTCTTGTTCTTCTTTTGCCATATTCCTAGATGTAGCATAGTATTATCATGGATGATTTTGTCCAGTTTGCCTTGTTCCTTCAATGTCTCATTTTCATTTTTGATATGTTTATTCAAAAGCTCTAACTCAAAAATTTCCTATTTTAGTGATTGGACTAAATCATCCTGTACTGTATGAGGCTAGATAGACGAAGTATTGGGACCTGTAGCTGCCTTTTCCAAAGATTCTATATAGTCATATACTTCCTGTTGCTTGGGGTCTATTTCAGGTGTCATTTTTATTGGGCTATCCCCAAAATGCCGTGAAGGAGAATAATCTGGCTGAGGAGGGCTCACATCAATATCTTGCTGAGAATGGGATGGAGTATGTTCAATGTCTGATTGGGAATGAAATGAACCAGGTTCACTAACTGACTGAGATGGACTATGGTCAGCTGGGGACTGTTCAGATGTTTCCCCTCCCAAATCAATGAAATGAGGACCCTTCATTTGCGTTTTCCTCAATTTCCCCTTAAGTCTGCTGCTTCTTCTCACACGCTGTGGTGCACTATCCTTTTGTTTTTGTTTTCCTTTCTCTGTCTTCTTGGCTATAGAGGATTGTTTTTGAAGATAAACTAGTCTTTCAGATAACACTTGATTATCTTCTTCTTCAGAAGAAGGAGTTTTATGTATAGCCTCAATAGTTTTTCTTTCTTTTGGTGTTATTGGCTTCTTACCCTTGATTTCTTTCTTCTTCCTCTTTGACAGTCTTTCTTCCCTATCAGTTATTTCAATTGCAGTAGTAGGAGTATTTTGGATTTCATCAATTGTTCTTTTTCTCCTACTTCTTCTTGTTGTGCTACCTTTAGGAATTTCCTGAGGTTCCTCAAAGAAATTTCTAACCAGAAATTGTTCCCATGTGTCTTTCTTTTCCTTTAACTCCTTTTCAATCAAAATTTTTATAAGGTCGTGGTGATATAGATGAGGTTCTACATCTCCTAAATGTTTCTGAACAGTCACAGACATTTTCTTCAAGCTATTTAACAGAAAATATGGGAGATTGAGAGCTTGATTATCTAGAAAATTCATCAGTAACCTGGTATGGTACATGTACATGGACCCAAAATGACCTTCACATGTAATGAATTTCTGAACAACTAGCAGCAAAGTAGCCCATTCCTCTTTCAATGCATGCACAGGAATTCCTCTTTTAAAAACAGTTATGTCCATACCTTGGTTTCGTAAGATTGTTCTCCATGCTTCATCACTGATACTTTTATTCTTAAACCAACTCTCACCCTCCTGAAGAAGTTCCGTGGCTGTTGCTATAGATGCTTCATTGACCGCAAACTTAAGGTCTCCAATTTCTGCTTCCAAGCCATTAAACGACCTTGCAAATGATTTTGTAACTTCTTTGTGATAACCTCTGAACTTCTGGATAAAACGCAGCCATTTTGCTTTCTTCAATATCTCCCTTACTTGCGGATATCCCTCCATGAACTTCGGTCCTTCCGGTTTTGCTCTTAGCAATTTACCCATTTCTCTTTTTGCTCTTCAAAGACTTTCCTGTGTGGAGGATTCAAATGGAAATAGAACGGCTGAATGCACAGAAACGAGCTCAATGACTGTGGGAATATATTATAGAATGGGAATGAGCACAATGAATGGAATGGAGTGAGACTGTGGGTAGATATCCAAGAGTGGAAATGAGCACAATGAACGGAATGGAGTGAGACAGAATAGAAAAGGGTTTCGTGAGCATAACAGAGATACGACTGTGCAATTGACAGAGTATAACACATTTGGCAGCGTTTTGAAATTTGGTGGCTGCGAAATAAATGTGAACACATTTCAATCAACGGTTATGGATTTATGCGGCTGTAAGAGTCCTTGGTCAAATCAAATACGTCTCATTGTCACCGGTGGAATATTGTATCATGAGTGAAAATCGGGGGTTTTAATGATGGAACCGTTTGTGAATGAATGCGAGAGGATAATATGGAGATCGTGAAAGGTTACGGAATTGTCAATATAATCATTGCACATAATGGATAGAGCTCATGGTTCAGAACTATATAAAAATGTGTTTTTTTCAATGCTATTTGAAATAAATTTTATTCATACCTTTGGAATCTTTGCCTTTTCCTTTGGTCTTCAACTAATTGCTCTTCATTGGTGTCTTGAATGCTCCATGTCTTCATTTTTGATCCTCTCACCTGCATTTTATTTCATGATTATGGAAATAACATCTGACTATACATTCTTTTTGAAAACAGAGTAGTAGCTGCGGAATCTTCTTCTGGCTACGGAAACTGGAGTCAGCTGCGGAAACAGATGTCAGCTGCGGAAACTGACACAACTATTACTTGGATGAATGGAAATTAACAGATGACAAATGACCAGATGGAAATGGTCATGAAAAATATTTTTATTAATGAAATGGATGAAATGAAGTGGAGTGGAGTGAAATGAAGTGAAATGAAATGGAATGAAGTGGAATGGAATGGAGTGAATGATCACAAAACTTGTGAAATGAAAGAGAGATTTTTTTTTTTTTGGAAAATATAGAGTGTCAGGTGTTCCTGATTTTCACCCTATATTTTCTGTATAAGACTGCCAATCAGTGATTGGTTTTCAGGCTTATACAATTTTATTTTATTTTATTTTATTTTTTAACTGAAAAGAACAAAAGCTAGGCTGGTGGAGAAGAAGAATTCTTCTGTACCAGCCTGATTGCAGAATTTTCTTGAAACATTTTGACAAAATCCTCTTTTTAGAGTGGCTTATGATAAACTTTCAATCTGTGGCCATTCACAATAAGAGGAGTTTGAAACTCATCAATGGTCTTGATTCTTACCGCTCCATTGCTAAAGATCTTGTCAATCTCATATGGCCCAAGCCAATGAGTCTGAAATTTTCCATGAAAATATTTAAACTTGGAATCAAATAACAATGCCCAATCTCCTTCTTGAAACTTCTTCTCTTTGATGTACTTGTCATGCCATTTAGCTCTTTGATATTGAACTAGATCGGTTCTTAAAATTGCTTCTTGTCTGATCTCATCTAGCTCATTCAACTGCTCCATTCTATGCTTTTGGGCTTCTGATAAGTCCATCCCCAACTGAACTGCTATCTTGAAGGTCTTGACTTGGAATTCAATGGGGAGAAAGACTTCTTTCCCATAAACAAGTTCATAGGGAGAATGTCCTGTTGTATTCCTCCATGTAGTTCTGTAGGCCCACAAGGCTTCTGGAAGCCTTTCCGCCCAATCTCTTCTATGTAGATGAACAGTTTTGGTGATGATACTTTCAAGAACTTTGTTTGTGGACTCCACTTGACCATTTGCTTGTGGATGGTAAGGAGTAGATCTTTTGTGCTTGATTTTGTATTCTTCCATCAACTTCTCCACCAAATTGGATGTGAATTGGCTCCCCTGATCTATCACAATTTCTCTTGGAACACCAAAGCGAGTAAAAATATCCTCATAAAGAAAATGAATAACTGAATTTTCAGTAGCAGATACTAATGCTTTAGCTTCCACCCATTTAGTAACATAATCGGTACAAACCAATATATACTTCTTTTGCTTAGATGGTGGATTAATAGGTCCAATGAAATCTAAAGCCCATTTTTCAAAGGGTTCAATGAGTACCTGTGGTTGTAATGGCATTTCATTTGAAAGGGTAGGTTTCCCTACTCTTTGGCAGCTGTCACACCTTTTGACATATTGTTTTGCATATTTGAAGAGGGAAGGCCAATAATATCCTAAAGAAAGGATTTTATAGGCCGTCCTTTTGTCTGCAAAGTGTCTGCCGCATGGTTCATCATGACATGCCTTAAGAATATCAGGCATTTCATCTTCCCTGACACATCTTCTGATCACAAGATCTAGCCCTGTTTTAAACAATTCATTAGAAATCCATGAATATTTTGAACTCTCCTGAATAATTTTTCGTTTTTCACTTGGAAATAAATGTGAAGGCAGTTTCCCTGTAACCAAATAGTTAGCAATATTTGCATACCAAGGAGTCTTAATAGTTACTGCAAACAAGTATTCATCAGGAAACTTATCCTCTGCAGGAGAATCTTCTTTAGTATTCTGAATCCTAGACAAGAAATCAGCTACTGTATTTTGTTTTCCTGGTCTATCCAACACAGTAATATTGAATTCTTGCAAAAGTAAAAGCCATCTTGTCACTCTTCCATTAGTAACAGGTTTGTTCATCAAATATCTAATTGCAGAATGGTCAGTATGAATAAAAGTTTCATAGCCTGTTATGTAATGTCTAAACTTATTAATTGCATGAACAACGGCTAAAAACTCTTTTTCAGTCACAGTATAGTTCAACTCTGTGGGAGTCAAATTTTTACTGGTGTAATAAATGGCATAAGGAATTAAATCTTTTTGACCCAACACAGCTCCAAGAGCTGTATCTGAAGCATCTGTAGAAATATGGAAAGGAAGTTTCCAATTTGGTCCTCTTAAGATAGGTGCTTCAGATATTCTTGTTTTCAAAGTTTCAAAAGCGGATTGACAATCAGGATCCCATTTAAATTCACAGTCTTTTGTAAGCAATTTGAAGAGTGGAGATGCTATTTTAGTGAAGTTTTCTATAAATCTTCTATAGTAACTAGTAAATCCTAGAAAAATTCTAACATCTCTTTGACAATTTGGAATAGGCAACTTGGAAATGACTTCAACTTTTGATCTATCAACCTTAATCCCATCTCCTGAAATATGATGTCCTAAAACAATCCCTTCAATAAACATCATAAAGCATTTTTCATGGCTTAATGAAAGGTTTGTTTCTTTACATCTTATAAGAAATTTTTCCAAATTTTCTAATGCCTCTTCAAATGAATTACCATAAATTGTAAAATCATCCATATAAACCTCTACACAATCATGGATTAGATCAGAAAAAATTCCTAGTACTGCTCTTTGGAATGTTGCGGGTGCATTACATAACCCAAAAGGAAGCACTCGATAGGAAAAATTCCCCCATGGACAAGTAAATGTGGTCTTATCTTGATCTTCAGGTGCTACCTGAATTTGATTATAGCCACTAAAACCATCCAAAAATGAAAAGTACTTTTTGCCTGCTAATGTATCTAATACCTGATCGATAAAGGGCAAAGGAAAGTGATCCTTCAAAGTTTCTTTGTTCAATTCCCTATAATCAATGCATACCCTCCATTTACCATTATTTTTAGGTACTATAACCAAAGGAGAAACCCATCGGCTATCTGAAATTGGATAAATGAAGTTTACATTGAGTAGTTTTTGGAGCTCTTCTTTCACTATCTCCCTAAGATTTGGATTCATCCTTCTTTGAGGTTGTCTGATTGGTCTACTATTTTCCTCGATATAGATGTGATGGATGCAAGTCTTAGGATCAATACCCTTCATGTCAGTATACTCCCATGCAAATGCAGTAGAATGTTTTTGCAAGATTTTGGTTAGTTCTTCTTGTTGTGATTTTTCCATATGTTTGTTGATATTCAATGTTTTTCCTGGAAAAATCTCAATGGTAGAACTACCAAACTCTTCCATAGAGTAAAGAGACATTTGTCTTGATGATAAATATTCTGTGTCAGATTCCAACTGAAATTGTGTGGGGTCATATTCTGAAGATGTCTCAAAATTTTCTAATGTGTTCAGAATTTGACTATCCTCACTGATTTCAGAAATGGTAAAGACAGGTTGTATAGTGTCCTCATCATCAATCCATTCATTGTCTCCTACTTCTATGATTTCTCTTGCTGGAGGATACAAATTGAATTTCTTTGTCGAATTACCATTAGAAATGTACATGTCCCCAGATCTACAACTAATAAAAGCATCAGCTGTGGCTAGCCAAGGTCTTCCTAAAATAAGTGGGTGCCCTCCTAGATTACTCTTGGGAGTAAAAATCATAAAATCTACTGGATATTCCCAAGAATCTAAGGAGACTAAAATATCTTCTAATACACCATCTGGTTTAATAACTGATCGATCTGCAAGTTGCAGTAAAGTAGGTGTAAAAAGAAGGTTAGGAAGTTTTAGCTGTTCCATAGTCTGTCTACTCATAATGTTGATAGCGGCCCCTAAGTCAATCAATGTGTTTGGAATTTCTATCCCATTTATATGTGTCTTGACAATTGGACTTCCTGGATCTACATACTTCTGCATGGTAATTTTTCCCATCATAATATATGCAATCTTTCCTACCAGGTGGATTCTTCTTGTGTCTTTTAGTTTCCTTCCTGGTCTTTTGAAACTCAACTCCTTTATGGTTTTTGCTAGAATAGGAATCTCTCGAATGGCTTGTAGCAAGGGAATCTTGATACAAACATTCTTCAATTCATCTAGGAAGTCATAGTTAGCAACAAGATTTGTTTTTCCACCCCTTTGTCAATTTGTAGTCTTTCAGGAAAAGGAGGTGTAGATGAAGATGCAGGTTGCTCAACTATAGGAGTTGTGGGTGTTAACTTTTCTTTTTCTTTTTGAATATTTGAATTTTGAAGAGATTCTTCCTCAGAACCCTTATTGACTTAAAGAGAATCCTCCTCAGAGGTATCTTGCTCTTGGATATCTATAGAAGGTTTTTCTAAAACTCTACCAGATCTGAGTTGTACATCGTTGAGAGGAACAATCATATAGGTAGGAAATTGTTGTCCTTCTACCATGTAAGTATTATGAGGATTCTTATTGTTAGGATTTGGCAATGGCTGAGCTGGAAGTTGATTTGTCTTTTGTTGGTATGGAAGCATGAGTTGAGGATTTGGATTTTTTTGAGAAGGTTTTTGTTGTGGAAATGGCAATGAAAGTTGTGGATTTGGGTTTGGAAGTTGTGGAGCTTGTTGATTTTGAAAAGATGGAGGATATTGATAAAATTGAGCAAATCTCCCACAAGGATTTTGCATCCCTTGTACCCATGGCTGATATGAGTTTTGATGTTGGGGCCAAGGTTGTTGCCAAGGATTCCAATTTGGTGGGGTTTGAAAATTCATAGGGTTGTTAAACCCTTGAATTTGTTGTCCCAGCCAAGGTCTCCTTGCGACAAAACAGAGAGATTCTACTGAATTTGGGTCTTCTTGAAAAACAGCTTTGAGTCCAGGAATTGAAGGACAATCCTTGATCTCATGATTCTCTGAGAAAATCATACATGTTTCTACAAATTTTTCATCCAAGGGACATTCCCTTAAAGCATGTTTCTTCCTACATTTCGAACAAAAGATGGCTAAAGCATCTGTTTCTGCTTTCTGCTTGTTTTGGATTTTAAGGGTGTCTAGTTGTTCACTAAGGCTCCCTAAGATATCAATTTTGAACTCATCAAGCATATTACCAATCTCTGCCCTACTTACTGATCCAGTTGCAGATTTGTTAGCCCTAATAAGAGAAGGATCCCTAGGCCCTTTTCCTGTTTTAGATTTTCCTCTTGAGAGATGGACACATAGTTCTGTTATGTCATGAAGTGGGAGTTGAGAAATATCTCCTTTCCCCATCATGTTTAAAATATCTATCCATTCATATCTAATGGCTTTTAATATGAGGGCTTTCAAGGTTTCATCATCTAAGTTGCTCATCTTTGCTCTTTTCAAGTTGTATTGAAATCTTTCAAGTAAGTCTTCCAAATTTTCATCTTCTTTTTGCATCATTTTGAATAACTCATCCTTGTGATTGGTGGGCATACAATAGTCCAAATATCTATCCAAAAATGTTTGTTTCATATCATTCCAAGTCCTAATAGATTGAGTGGCTAATCCCATGAACCATTTCAAAGCAGATCCCTTCAAAGTTGAAGGAAACAGTTTGAGTTTTTGAGAGTCTTCCATATAGTCATAGGTTTGGCACACAACTTCAAACTCAAACAGAAATGTTTCAGGATCCTCACTTCGCAATCCATAAAAGTTAGGGAGGACAGATGGTGAGATATTTTTCATTGTTGCATGAGTTTCCTCATCAACTATAGGGAATCCAAACAAGTTGTCTCCTTCCCTATTTCTACCATTATTTCCTTCACCATTGTTGTCTCCATTGTTTCCTCCTCTTCTACCTCTACCTCTACCTCCATCTATTACTTCCTCCTCCATGATAGTTTCTTTAGAGTCCTTAAAGTCCTCTAGTTTTTCTACCAAGGGAGAATGAGAGAAAGTCTCTTTGTTTTCTAAATGGGATTGAGTAGGTGGTATAGGAGAATCCTCTAATTCAGTTGTTCCTTGACTTCCAAAAATCTTAAGGCTAGGGGTAGATGGTGGTGAATCTGGTCTATGCCTTGAAGAATATGGAGTTGTGAAAATCGAACTCTTGGCTTTAGCTATAAACCTTCCCCTAGAATCTCTTGCTCTATGCATGTCATTTTTTTATTTTATTTGTTTTTATTATTATTTTTTTATTTTTCAAAAATTTGGGCTAATAATCCTCTTTCTGATCTTCCAGATCACACTAGGTGCAGGAAGAGAGCATACTTAAGAAATTACTAAACCAATAACTCTCTTTTCTGATCCTCCAGATCACACTAGGTGCAAGAGGAGAGCATACTTCAAGAAGTTATCAAGTTTTCCCTTCTTTTATGATTTTGTGTTTTTTTTTAAGAAATTGGCTACCTAGTTACACTTCCCCGGCAACGGCACCAAAATGTTTGGTCAATTTAGTGTATCCTAAATTGCTGCATTTAGTTTGTCAATCCGGGATTCGTAAGCTGATGAAGTGCGGCGCACTATATGTGCAAGATAACCTATTTCTTAACTTTTTGTCGTTTTTGGTTTCTAAGGTGAAATGGAAATTCTAAAATGAAAACAAGTATGGTTATATTTGTTCAAAGAAATGATATCCCCTATAATGATTTACCAACTTGAAACTTAAAAAGGAATTTGAAATTTTCAATGACAAAACTTGAAAGGAAATGAAAATGTACTGCTGAAATGAAAAGATGTTGTAAGTCTAATAAATCAAAAATAGTGAACTAGTGAGCATGAAACTAAACTATTCTTGCTGCTGTCTAAACAAAAAGAAACTATGCTTAAAGAAATTCAAAATTGCAACAAAATAAATCTAAATCAGATTACATCAATTTATCTTCTGATCCTTCATCATTAGACCAGCTATGATTTTCGGAAGTAACCATAAACAACTTGAGTAACTGATATCTAACTTGCAGAAAGTAAACTAATATCAAACCATACATTCATAATTCAATCCCTCACCATCAGTCCAGCTGTGGCTTTCGGAGGTAATTGAAGATGTCATGCACAATTTAATATTTCTAACTTGCAAAAAGGAAACTAATATCAAACTACACATTTCATAATACAATCCCTCACCATCAGTCCAGCTGTGGCTCTCGGAGGCAACTGAAGATGTTATGAGAAGTTTAATATATCTAAATTTGCAGAAAGGAAACTAATATCAAACTACACATTTCATAATACAATTCCTCACCATCAGTCCAGCTGTGGCTTTCGGAGGCAACTGAAGATGTTATGAGCAGTTTAATATATCTAAATTTGCAGAAAGGAAACTAATACTAAACTACACATTTCATAATACAATCCCTCACCATCAGTCCAGCTGTGGCTTTCGGAGGCAACTGAAGATGCTATGAGCAGTTTAATATATCTAAATTTAACTACTGAAACAATTAAGCAAAACTGAGTTAAACAAAGCAATACTGAAATGAAACAGAAACTAAGAAAAACACATTAGCAGTAGAACAATGTTAATTCCATGTCATTAGTCAAAAAGCTATGAAAATGCCCGGGCTGCCTATCTATAACCTGAAACAAGAACACTGATCAGTGATTAATAACATAAAACATGAAAGACAGAAGTGAAATGGAAAGCAAGAAAGTTTATAAACAGAAATGAAAAAAAAATGAAATGTATAAACATGTGAATGGATTATGGCACAATGAGCTTTAAAGAAATGAAATAAGAACTATACACTAATGCACAAAACCTTGGCTGAGCAGGGGCCCTCTACACCAGCCTTGGCAACGATCTTCAAGTACGAATTAAGTTGGAAAACAGAGTCTTCTTATATTAAAAATGCAGTCATAACAGTATGGTAGTATTACGGCTCAAAGGCAGCGTAATTACATTACAGAGCAGACTTAATAAAATTAACAAAGACTAATCGGGACTAACTCCATATGCGTATGCAAACGCGTTATATATAACAAAAGAAATATAATTGTCTCCTAAAGTTTATGTTGGTGTAGAACACGTAGACCATTACGTCCACGGATCTAGGATCATGGCCGTGTTGGAAAATAAATCTATGAGAAGTGGATGCTTGAATTCGACTATGGAGCCATGTACAGATGTCGACTTGTCCTCCGCAAGCTCAGAAACGGTCATATGAACCTTTATGTGACACGGAACAGAGTCCTGTCACCGTAAGACTCTATGGTTGACTTCCATGTGGACGCCTTTGACCGCGGCTTCTTTAGATGAGTTTGCTGGAACCAATAGGACACGAACCATGTCCACATCATTCCTGACTTGCCCATGTGGCTCGTTTTCCCTGTAGACACCTGTAACATAGAGTTTCACAAAATAGCTGCGGAAAGTTGTAGTAGCTACGGAAAGTGGCAAGATTCCACAGCTGAATGAACAAAATCTAAATAAAATAGCAAACACAAAAATATAATTAAAAACCATGTTAGATTCTCTTTTGCAAATGATATTGACAACTTGGTAGGTTCAGGTGAGTGAAAAAGGTATAGAAAAGTGTATGGAAAAGATGCGAAATTGAGACTCAACACGGTGCCAGTCACTTCTTCCACTACTTCTGCCACTAAATATTTTGCTTCAGCAGTTCAACAGTCAAATGAGGCCAACAAACTCATTAAAGCCATGGAATACATGTCAATACGAAACAATGAGATAAATAGACTGAAAGAACAAATCAAGAACCTTGAAGATGCCAAGAAATTAGCACAGATAAATGCTAAAATAGAGGATCAAAAAGAAAAGAGATTGATTGAACAGTTAAAGAAGGTAGAAATAGAATTGACCTTGAAAGAGCCCATGGCATACATCAAAAATCAACTATGGTCCAAAATCATTGAGTCAATCAATGATACTTGGCCATCCATTCAAGTGATTTATGAGCATAAAGACTTGCTAAAGGAAACTAAAGAAGAAATACGGAAGACTAAAGATGAATTGGGTACCAAGCTTGAAGAAGCCTTAGAAATAATCAAGTTTCTTAATACTAAAAACAAGCAAGAATCAGATGAGATAGGAATAACTGACAGGACAGAAACAATTCTTGAGGTAAGAAA
This sequence comes from Pinus albicaulis, assembly GCA_034641835.2. Classification (NCBI taxonomy): domain Eukaryota; kingdom Viridiplantae; phylum Streptophyta; class Pinopsida; order Pinales; family Pinaceae; genus Pinus; species Pinus albicaulis. The sequence continues at coordinate 1,484,059,919 of CM076570.1, forward strand.
AGTACTTTCAAAGAAAAATGTGATGAAACAGTTGGAAGAAATGTGTGAAAATATGGACTTGGCCATAACTAGATTCATGGTTAAGTTTGACACTTTAAGACAAAAAGGTCTTCCAAATATTCTTGTTATCAATGATAAACTGGTGAAACGGGAAGACTACAATAAAAGGATAAGGGATTTTGCCAAAGAACAGGTGAGTAAATCAGATTGGAAAGGAATTACCACAGGTAAAGTGTTGCATAAAAGCATTGAAAACTTATTTTACTTACAACATGAGATAAAACACCTCTTTGTGGTCAAGCCAACTTTTGTAAGGTACACTGAAGTAGATGAGAATTTCAGAAAACTCACAAAAAATAAATTACCAGATGTAGAGTTTTGGTAGAAGCTCACAGATTTGCTATAAAATATAGTTTGTAGTGAAAAAGGATGAAAACAGAGTGCTAGTTTTTACAAAATAAAAACAGATTTTCAGGCAGTAAAGTAGTCAAAATCAACATGGTTAAAGTGCATAAGAGGTTAAAGAAAATCAGCTTGGTTAAAGAGTATCAGTTGTTAAAGAGAAACAGATGAAAGATAAAGTTTTAAAATAGATTGAAGATTAATGGCTAGCATGAAGGACACCTCTACTAGCCAGCTGCACCCAAATCCAAAGGAAAGCTCATTGGTGAGGATCAAAAGAGCCTTCGTCACCAAAAACTGAGCGTCACCAAAGGTGGTGTCGCCGAAAGTATAAGTGTTGTGGTGACATTCAAGGTCCGTCACCAATAATGATTTATAGTGACGAATAGTGACCGTCACCATTTCATATGAGCAATGGTGACGGACAATAGCCTCTGTCACCAAAAAATTGAACGTCACCAAAGGTGGCGTCGCCGAAAGTATAGGTGTTGTGGTGACATTCAAGGTCCGTCACCAATAATGATTTATAGTGACGGATAGTGACCGTCACCATTTCATATGAGAAATGGTGATGGACAATAGCCTCCGTCACCAAAAAACTGAACGTCACCAAAGGTGGCGTCGTCGAAAGTATGTGTTGTGGTGACATTCAAAGTTCGTCACGAATATTGATTATAATGACGGATAGTGACCATCACCATTTCATATGAATAGCAACAATTTTTTGTGATGGACCTTTCATGGCCGTCACTATTGGTGCATATATATGGCAACGTTCATTTACCATCACCATAAACTCATTGGTGACATCAAGGTCCGTCACGAATAATGACTATAATGACAAACAGTGACCCTCACCATTTCATATCAACAACAACGATTTACGGTGACAGACCTTTAATAGTCGTCACTATTGGTGCGTATATATGGTGGCATTCGTTGACCGTCACCATTTCATATTTTGGTGAGGGTCGAAAAATGTCACCATAAGCTCATTGGTGATGGTCAAAAGAGCATCCGTCACCAAAAATTGATCTTCGTCATTCCCTATATATGAATATCAGGGCACGATGGAATCGAACCACCAACCTCCTTCTTGTAAAGCAGGTGCTCTTCCATTGAGCTAGCACCCTTTAAAGAATTAGACTTTAAACTAGCAATTGCCCCTAAAGGTGCAAAGATACACAAAGGAATAAGAACCAAGAAAACTGAAAGAATTCAGTGTCCTTGTTCCTATTTTTATTCTACGACACTCTACAAAGTATGATCTTGATCTATGATGTATTTGTGCCAAGTGGTTCTAATTTAATAGTAAATGTTATATTCAGATAAAATAAATGAATAACTGAGAGGCCTTATGGGATAATTTTTAATCCTTACACCAAAATCTCTTAATATTCAAGTCTATGGAACAACGCGTTCAAAGTTCAAACTGAAGTAGATTTTAAATGGAAAGCCTAAAACCAACGAAGTAGTTTACAAGTTAACATTTTGGATATAACCTCTGTTCAATTTATATGACAAGTTATGCCATAACCTTGAAACTAGTTTCTTAGCTAAAAGACTTTCTTAAGTCAACAATGACAAAGAAAGATAGTCATGGCAAGCAAAATTCTCTTGTTTTTTTCTAATGAGGGTGCATGTAACTTGATAAAGGTTGTATGAGAGTATCAAACCATAAACAGTTTCACTAAAACATGGAAATGACAAAGTCTTGTTAAGAAACAAAGGTTTAGTTGAATATATGAAAAGCATCGAGCTAAATGATATAATTAAACTAAAGTAACTGTAAAAAAATGAAATTGCCATCATATACCATCTGGTTTGGTTAGTTCTTCAGAAAGAGAAAGTGCAATTGCATGATCCATCTCCTCATCTTGATTATGTAATGGACCATCCTGAACAAAAATGTCCACATACAACAATCAATGTTATTGTATTGGTAAGACTTTTGATATAATCTATCAAAGCATGTACTATGTAGGAGAATAACTGGAAAGCACAACTAAAAATTTGAATCACAACATAACAATATAAAAAAACATGCAACAGGAAAGGAACAACTCCACAATTTAAGAAATATGCAACATATAACTGCTACTAAAATATAGTTGATAAAATTAAACTAAACTCACCTAACACTAGTAAATTTGGCCCAATTTCCAACAACCAAAGTGTCGTTATTCCGACACATAGTCGTCGCAAGAGCGACAGTTTGAGGTCGGACAAAGCATGGTTAGCCATCGAGTCGCAATTCTGACACTTCAATAAAGCGTCAGAAGAGAGACACTTGTTCTGAAACTTTATTGAAGTGTCGTAATACCAACGCTTTTAAAGTGTCGCAATACCGACGCATTTAAAGTGTCGCAATACCGACGTGTTTCAAAAGTGTCGCAATACCGACGCTTTGCAAAAGTGTCGCAATACCGACGCTTTGCAGAAGCGTCGCAATACTGACGCCAGGAAGAAGTGTTGCAATACCGATGGACATTTAAAAATTTAAATAATAAAAAATAAAACATCGCAAGACAGACGAAATTTAAATATTTTTTTTTAAATGAAACTTTAAAACTGGACTCGCATACAGACCAATATGTGCAAGCTGGCAATCCATTCTCTCCACTAATACTTGGTAATTTAGTGCACAAGGCATCAAGAGAGCAATAGACTAATACTTGGTACATGATTACAATAATATTTCCTCAATTAGCATCAAGAGAGCAATTAGAACTTGCAAAACGAGAAGGGTAAAAAAATCATGATTACGGAACCACTTCACAACAACATTTGCATTCAATTAAAGTCACTGAAATGGCAATAGGATAAAAATTGGATATACATTAGAAATTCTCATGTGTTGGTTAAATGTAAAAAAAAAAAAATGAAACTTTAAAATTGGACAGGAAATTGAATAGTACAAGTATTAATCATACTTAACAAAATAGTGTCACATGAGCTTTTCACGTAATGTGGGAATATGGTTGATCAAGCCTTGACTATAATGATGAAAATTAGCTTCCGTAAATGTTCCGAATATATAGGGGAAATTTAGACAAACGAACGAAAACTCCCTATCCTACATTAAGTACATGCAGGCAGACTTACCCATATATCATATGTAATGCAGCCAACACTAAGTACTTGCAGACTAACATATACATGTTATCATGTCAGCATGGCTACTTTCAAGCATGGATGGAAGAAGGATCAAAGCCTGGAAGACGAATTTTAAAGAAGGATAAAATGTAAACCGAGGTGTGAACTGAAAAAGATCACTGAAACCCTCTTTCTAAACAGAATCATAGATATACGAACCCACAGATATTGCATGTTATTACTTATTAGTGCATGCATCAAATGTTTCCATCAATCATAAAACTGAGGTTGGATGAACTAAAACTCCTTAACTATTTAGCCACATCACTTGGAGCAAGGAAAAGTCTCTAGAACTGTAACACCATAGATTCAGCTCTGGCAGGATTGGGATCATATAACAAAAAAGCAGTTCAGCAAAAAAATTTACATAGATCTATTGTAGAAGGGAAATTTGATATGGAAATGTATGTGCATGTTATATTAGTGTCATGACTATTCAATAACAACCCAAAACAGAGCACTGAAAAAAGGTAAAAACAGAATGCTGCTTTCTTAAGCAGAGACTCTGCACATTCCATGCAGGTATTGAAACCTTATTTTCTATACACATCTAGACACCCATAGACACAGCATGCTATCTATACACATCTAGACACCCATGTGGCATAGACATTGTATGCTATCCAGAACATACATCAAATGCCTCTGTGGATCTCAAACCTGTGACTAACCTCAATAAACCAAAACTGCTTGGTTATATGGGACCCATGGCCTGAACAAATTAATGTGTTGAGACCTGAAAGCAAAATTGAAATTTTGTAGGGAACCTTGACATCATAAAACATATGGAAATCCAAAGCAGAAGAATTCAGAATTTCAACCACAAATTTACCCTAGTAGGGAACCTGGATATGATTTAATGTAAACGCAAGAAGTTTCTACTCTGACACCAGTACTATCTTGAACAGCTGAAAACAAAGGACTGAAGAAAGGTGAAAACATAATATCAGTTTCTCAAGCCAAATAAATTAGAAATCCCATCACAGTCAGCTGAAAACTGCTAAAGGTAAAAAGTTAAAACAAAATGTTGCTTTCTTAAGCAGAAGACTCCCCATTTCATGCATACACATAAAAAAAAAAAAAAAACTAACTCCAAAAGAAACCACATACATCTTGACTCGCATACAGGCCAATATGTGCAAGCTGGCAATCCATGCTCTCCACTAATACTTGGTAATTTAGTGCACAAGGCATCAAGAGAGCAATAGACTAATACTTGGTACATTATTACAATAATATTTCCTCAATTAGCATCAAGAGAGCAATTAGAACTTGCAAAACGAGAAGGGTAAAAAAAATCATGATTACGGAAAATTCACTGAAATGGAAATAGGATAAAAAAAGGATATACATTAGAAATTCTCGTGTGTTGTTAAATGTTAACAACAAAGAAAAAAAAAATGAAACTTTAAAACTGGACAGGAAATTGAATAGTACAAGTATTAATCATACTTAACAAAATAGTGTCACATGAGCTTTTCACATAATGTGGGAATATGGTTGATCAAGCCTTGACTATAATGATGAAAATTAGCTTCCGTAAATGTTCCGAATATATAGGGGAAATTTAGACAAACGAACGAAAACTCCCTATCCTACATTAAGTAAATGCAGGCAGACTTACCCATATATCATATGTAATGCAGCCAACACTAAGTACTTGCAGACTAACATATACATGTTATCATGTCAACATGGCTACTTTCAAGCATGGATGGAAGAAGGATCAAAGCCTGGAAGATGAATTTTAAAGAAGGATAAAAGGTAAACCGAGGTGTGAACTGAAAAAGATCACTGAAACTCTCTTTCTAAACAAAATCACAAATATACAAGCCCACAGATATTGCATGTTATTACTTATTAGTGCATGCATAAAATGTTTCCATCAATCATAAAACTGAGGTTGGATGAACTAAAACTCCTTAACTATTTAGCCACATCACTCGGAGTAAGGAAAAGTCTCTAGAACTGTAACACCATAGATTCAGCTCTGGCAGGATTGGCATCGTATGACAAAAAAGCAGTTCAGCAGAAAAATTTACACAGGTCTGCTGTAGAAGGGAAATTTGATATGGAAATGTATGTGCATGTTATATTAGTGTCATGACAATTCAATGACAACCCAAAATAGAGCACTGAAAAAAGGTAAAAACAGAATGTTTCTTTCTTAAGCAGAGACTCTGCACATTCCATGCAGGTATTGAAACCTTATTTCCTATACACATCTAGACACCCATAGACATTGCATGCTATCTATACACATCTAGACACCCATATGGCATAGACATTGTATACGATCCAGAACATACATCAAATGCCTCTGTGGATCTCAAACCTGTGACTAACCTCAATAAACCAAAACTTCTTGGTTATATGGGACCCATGACCTGAACAAATTAACGTGTTAAGACCTGAAAGTAAAATTGAACTTTTGGAGGGAAACTTGACATCATAAAACATATGGCAATCCAAAGCTGAAGAATTCATAATTTCAACCACAAATTTACCCTAGTAGGGAACCTGGATATGATTTAATGTAAATGCAAGCAGTTTCTACTCTAACACTAGTACTATATTGAACAGCTAAAAACAAAGGACTGAAGAAAGGTGAAAATAGAATATCAGTTTCTCAAGCTAAATAAATTAGAAATCCCATCACAGTCAGCTGAAAACTGCTAAAGGTAAAAAGTTAAAACAGAATGCTGCTTTCTTAAGCAGAAGACTCCACATTTCATGCATACACCAAAAAAAAAAAAAAACTAACTCCAAAAGAAACCACATACATCTCGACTCGCATACAGGCCAATATGTGCAAGCTGGCAATCCATGCTCTCCACTAATACTTGGTAATTTAGTGCACAAGGCATCAAGAGAGCAATAGACTAATACTTGGTACATTATTACAATAATATTTCCTCAATTAGCATCAAGAGAGCAATTAGAACTTGCAAAACGAGAAGGGTAAAAAAAATCATGATTACGGAACCACTTCACAACAACATTTGCATTCAATTAAAGTCACTGAAATGGAAATAGGATAAAAAGTGGATATACATTAGAAATTCTCGTGTGTTGGTTAAATTTAAAAAAAAAAAATGAAACTTTAAAACTGGACCGGAAATTGAATAGTACAAGTATTAATCATACTTAAAAAAATAGTGTCACATGAGCTTTTCACGTAATGTGGGAATATGGTTGATCAAGCCTTGACTATAATGATGAAAATCTGCTTCCGTAAATGTTCTGAATATATAGGGGAAATTTACACAAACGAACGAAAACTCCCTATCCTACATTAAGTACATGCAGGCAGACTTACCCATATATCATATGTAATGCAACCAACACTAAGTACTTGCAGACTAACATATACATGTTATCATGTCAGCATGGATGGAAGAAGGATCAAAGCTTGGAAGATGAATTTTAAAGAGGGATAAAAGGTAAACCGAGGTGTGAACTGAAAAAGATCACTGAAACCCTCTTTCTAAACAGAATCATAGATATACAAACCCACAGATATTGCATGTTATTACTTATTAGTGCATGCATCAAATGTTTCCATCAATCATAAAACTGAGGTTGTCTGAACTAAAACTCCTTAACTATTTAGCCACATCACTCGGAGCAAGGAAAAGTCTCTAGAATTGTAACACCATAGATTCAGCTCTGGCAGGATTGGCATCGTATGACAAAAAAGCAGTTCAGCAGAAAAATTTACACAGATTTGCTGTAGAAGGGAACTTTGATATGGAAATGGATGTGCATATTATATTAGTGTCATGACTATCAATGACAACCCAAAATAGAGCACTGAAAAAAGGTAAAAACAGAATGTTGCTTTCTTAAGCAGAGACTCTGCACATTCCATGCAGGTATTGAACCCTTATTTGCTATACACATCTAGATACCCATAGACATTGCATGCTATCTATACACATCTAGACACCCATATGGCATAGACATTGTATCCTATCCAACGACTATAAATATGGCAACTCGACCTCATTTCAGAGACAGATTTTCGGTCAAGGTTTGAAGCTAGAAAGTGGTGTGAAATTCATCAAGAAGAAGCCTTATAACCAGCGAGGAGAAGAGAAGGAAGAGCCAAGTCTTTGGCATAGTTTTGGGATTGTTTTGGGTCCAAGTAAACTCCACACATGCAAGATAGCAGACCTGCCTATGGCAGGAAGAAGGCTGAAATATTTCAGTCACCGTAAGAGAGTACTTAGGGTGAAGAATAAGGAAGATATCAATCCGAGTTGTCAAGTAAGCAGTCTCAACCTAAAGCGAAGGGAATCAAGGTTCCAAAGTTGATTATTCACATGTGCTAGGGTTTCTGAAGGAAGCCTAGAAGTTGCAGGTATGAATCATAGAAAATGGATGTTGAAATCTGAAGTATAGCCAAGGTACCCAGGTACAAAGGAAGGCAAGCACGCAGTTGGACCAAGTGTTGACTTGGGCACGAAAGAGAAGTAGTGAAAGGGAAATTGTGTCTTGGTCTTGGAGAGTCAAATAGGTCAAGGGTCTTGGTCTTGGTATTCGTCAATTGAAGTCTCTATAAGAAGAATAATTCATTTGGGTTTTCCTCTCAAGTGGGAGAGGTTTTGGCCCTGGTTGATCGCCTATATTATGTGTCTTTTGTCTCTTTATGGTTTATGCATTGGTATTTGTTTAAGGAGGAACACTATAATAACCTAAGTAAAAGAAGATCCTAACCTAAAAAGTAAAAAGGCATTCACAAGCAGGTATCTAACCAAGTGAAATTACCTAATCTTGATGCCCTAGATTTCTCAACACACCTAAGGATAATCCCCCTCACCAACGTCAATGCACTGACATTTCTGACCCCTAAATTTTGGGATGTTAATGCATTTATCATTTTGCACCAACTTGACACTTCATGGTCTAGGCATGATCTAAGGCAATTTTGATAATTTAAATGGCTTGTAATGTCCATTGCTTGTATTTGTGGTGGCTAGTAGCTACACTTGTAGTGCATTTTCTTTATTCTTTAAATGACATGACATATTGCTAAATTTTTAATAGTTAAAAAGAAGCATTTGAATATATATATATAGTTTGGTCAAACTACCTGTCCCACCAGCTACATCAAGATGCTGCATTCTTGCAAATGGACTTAATTTTGAGACAAGTCTGCAAAATCCAGATCACACAAGAAGAAATAAATTTTTGCATGCATCCAAAGACAAACTGAGCAGAGATTTGAGGAATTGAAATTCAATGGTTTTAATTATAACAAATAAATATGAATCTATCCTTCCAAAGCCAGTGAATACCAACACTCATTATGGCATTCATGATGTCATATTTTGAGGCAACACTACTGAAAACATCACCAAACATTATGTTTTTCTCCGCTTCAGGCACATCTTTAAAGCCTGCACATAGAAGCATGAAAAATGCTTCAGGACAATGTAACTTTATAGTTTCCATACCCAAGAACTACAACAAAAGAATAATGAGGAGCACATTTCATGGAATTTCACAACAAAAAAATAGATTAGTTGTGCCAATGACATCTAGGCATGACATATATAGTATTGTCGGTAACTGGATCTGACTCCTCTGTGATTAAAATCATGACGATTGCTATTTAGTGACATCTAGATGAACATTGCTTCCAAATTCCAAGCAATGACACACCTGTTCAATCTAACTACACCAAGAGCTGCATTCCACAGCCCAAGTGTTTATATGTTTGTGACAGTTGGGGTGACATATTTCTTGCATATGATAATTCTTCTAAAGTATACATCTAGGCTAAGATGGTTGATCTTACACTCATGAAATTTTTAATAAGTAACACAAGCCCATCATAACTGATAATTGGTTATGCGAGAGGTATCAAAAAAAACGAGGTGTCAATATCAATTCCATGTGTCAATCTCCATGCTGAGTTGTGAAAACAATGAGAATGGCACATCAAGGTTTTTGAAGACTCCTGGTAGATAAGAAATCCAGGGTCTTTAGAAAACACGGATGTTGGAACCCTTAACTCTAAACTTCATAAGTTTTACTAAAACAACAAATACCGAGACCACAGTGAAACCTTGGTTGATAAGTGCATAAAAACATTAAAACTGAACAATTACAAGATTAAAAATATATCGGTCAGAAACAGTGACAAAGTGAATCAATTTAAATCCTGAAAAAACTCAGTACCAGAACAACAAAAAAACATAAAAAATCAAAGTGGCAACAAGAACAATAAATGAGAAGGATATTGCATATGAATACTTCAAAAGCGGAATGGCTGTTTTGAAATGATAGAATTTAGCCATCTTCCCCAACTCTTATTTTTCATTCTATGTTATTGTTTTGAAGACTGGCTAGATCAATTTCCTCAAGAGATGCATCAAGCACTCCCTTCTTCGGTGTACCTCGTAAATACTATGTTACCGTGAGTCCCAATTTTTGTGATAACATTAATAGATTCCAATTTCAATCTTGAATTTTCTTCATATTTTCAGATTAAAAGAATTTTAAACGGTAAAATGTATTTAATTTGTTTATTGTTCTATTTCTTCTTTTTGTATTCCAACAGCGTATATTTTTTACTGGTGTGTACATGCATGCAAAATAGAACTGAACACCTTGAGGCACAGATGAAAGCAAATTATAATTTGTATTTCAAAGTTAGCTGAAGCAAAGGACATACCTGAACATTACTTTCTTCCATGAGAATCTCCTTGGCCTTTTCACACAATCCTCTGACCTGCAACCATGAAAAAAACATTCTTAAAAATATATATATTTTCTTCAATACATAATTTAATCCATTATCATAACCTACTATATATCATCTTTATGATTTCTGCACCTAAGCCCAAATAATCTCAATGGTATGTTTTACTACAGAATAGAGGAGTTATACACAGACGTCTACACAGACAACTGAACTGTTTCATAACACTGTAAAATAATATCTCGGCAATTTATTATCTGAGCATATCAATGATCTCATGGATTAATCATTAATTCATAGAATTCAATCTCACGAGAGGCTCTAACAAATGTTTCAAAAAGGATATATTGTTGGAATTTTCATCCCAACCACATTCCCAGATATCATAGATAACTGACTCCTTTAATATACCTGTGCAATAAAATCTCAACAAGTCATTTTCAAAAGTCTTAACAGTTTGAAGTTTGAACTAATGATCAAACAAACGCCACATCTGCAAAAAAAATATTTAATATTTAACATCTTAAAAAGTCTTAACAAGTCACAGCAGCCCAAACCAAATGAGTAGCTGTAGTAAACTAAGCTCCCTCCAAAATTAGCATTCTAATCCCCTGTACCCTCTTGAAAAAACCAGAACAGAAGACAGAACCATAGAAAACAAAATACTTAGGGTATTCGAGGACACAGTCTGTTGTGCCCTCAATTACTTGTCAGATATCAAGGGCATCGAGAAGCATACACTTTTTTCCTGCATCAAAAAGGTTTTAAAAGTATAATCACAAGATCAGTAGCCAAGGTGACTCCACACTTGTCTAAGACATCTAAATGTATTAACGACTAAACAACCTTTAAAGATGCAAGCACCCAATAAAACCAAAGTTTTAAAAGGCTAATCACAAGATCATCAGGCAAGGAAAGGATCGATACACACTTATCCAAGACACTTATAAAGCACTACAAACCCCGGGCCACCCAGTATATACATCCCGAAGATTCCACCTAGGTTCTATTTTCTTGACAATGACAGATCCAACTCTTGAACGCTAAACGGTCTCACACTTAACCAAACTGAAACGATAAACACAAAGCATTGCGCTAGAAAAACGCAGTTTGCAGGCCATTGAAACACCATTTCCCTTTAAAAAATGGTTCGAAAACCCCTAACACCATATAGAACAGCGGATCAGATTCTAATACAGCCATTCGCACCAAGCATTTTCGCCAACAACCCGAAAATCTGCCCAGCGGGGGTTCGTATGCCGCCGGATCTATGTGCCGACATGGTGTACAAGCACCACCCCAGCAAAGAGAGGGCACATTTTCTCGGACCTTTACAAAACCTAGGCTTCACAACATAAAATTCTGAAAAAAAAAATGGATCTCGAACAGAAACTTCATACGAAACACATAGATTTAAAGCGACGGGTTTAAGGGCTAACACTACTGGCCCCCTATTCTGAGAGGGGCTTGCACTGCATTAGCTGTTCAATCTGAGCATCAATTTAGCCATAACCGCTGGACGATGAGACCAGCTCCGTGCTCATCTTGTTCGGTGTAGAAATGCTCTCCTTTCTCTCTCTCCCCTTCTCGCCCCCGCCGTCCCTGTGTCTTTCAGACACTTCCTGAGAATTGAACCCTTGACCTTGTGGTTGTTGTCCGTTGGTCCGCACTGCTGCTGCTGCTGCTGAAACTTTCTATCGAACAAAAATAAACTAGAAGTTGCCCCAAAAGGTGCAAAGAGAGGCCAATAGGTTTATTAATTAGAAACATTTTATAAGAGATGCAATAGGTTTATTAATTAGAAACATTTTATCAGAGATGCTTTTGTATGTATGTATTGCATTGCTTTGCATTTTAAAACACACATTGAAAATAAAAATAGTACATATTTAATTGAAAAAGTTCTATGAGAGATGCATTTGTATGTATGTATTGCATTGCTTTGCATTTTGAAACACACTGAAAATAAAAATAAAAATAGTACATATTTAATTTGAAAAGTTCTATGAGGCATGTATTTATATGCATGTATTTCATTGCTTGCATTTTGAAGCACATATTGAAAATGAAAATAGAACATAATGTTTTAAAATTCACCCCAGTTTTTGTAATTTGGATTTTATGATAGCAAACAGATATTCAAGATTTTCAGGGCTTTTTTTCCAATTGAATTTAGTTATATCATTTTTTTTTTATCTACGTTACATTGTTTTGTTGTTTATATTATTTAAGATTTTCTGGTTTTTTCCACTTGAATTTGATTATATCATTTTTTAACCATGTAAATGAGTTTTAATAAGTTCTGCAACTCACAATTATGTTTTAATCAGTAAAGCCACCGTTTTCTTTAATTCACTCACGACTTCTTTTAGGATATCAAAAGGGCTCCTTCAGGTCACTCTATGAGCTCTAGCGGAGGGACATGAAGGGTTCAGATTAAAGATCAGCATGTACTTTCTCCATGTCTACGATCAACAGTTCAAGTCATACTAAATGATAATGTGCAATGCCACTAGGAAAACTGGGTTTCAATAAAGGTCCATTCCATTTCCAACCTAAGCAGGTTCACCTAATATTTGTGTTCACAACAGGAGTTCATTAGGTCACAACCAAGAAAGGTGAATTCGAAACTGTGAGTACCCTCTGTTTAAGGCGGTAGAACTCATCAAAAGCTAACTCTGAGACTTGAGACTATATGCCTGAAGAGGGGGAACCCATCAAACCTGCGATATGTATTACTTTTGATCATCTATGATTTCTACATTCTATGTAGACATCCTAAACCCCATAAATAATTTACAACTTTAACTTTCTCAAAATCATAAAACACCCCCTTTCCTCTTACCACTTCTTTCCTATTGATATGAAGTTCAATGTTATACAAAATCTATAAATGATTAAAGCTTAAAATATCTTGCCTCAAAGGTAAAGGTGCATATCAGACATCAAACCGAAATTATGTATATTAAACACGACATATTAAGGAGTGTTTAATGGGAGTTTTTTCAAAAGATCTAATTAATTTTTATTTTGATTTTGGTTTGGTCAAGTTGAGATTTAGATGCAGCTTAAGCACCTACAGTTTTAACTAACCATGGGTTGAGAAGTCTACATCAATCACCAATGGAACTGTTTAGAAATAATTTACTAAAATGGATTAGCAAAAGCTCCGATGGGGTTTAAAATAATCAAAGATTGATTTAACAAAATCTTGTGATCTTATTTTCTCGTTCTTGGTTTAATTGAAACCAATTCTTGTATTAGTTAGAAATTTCCCCTTTTTTAATCTAAGTGTCCTATGCATAGAACTGGTAGACTGAGTAGTAAATTCTAATGGAGTTTTCAAAAAAATAATTAATTTCCATAGAAAAGAGGATTTCACATGCGTACTTGGATCTGTGGAAGTAAGAGTTCCAGTCTGCGCAAAATCACAATTCCAACTGTTCCGACCCGCAGTCTGATAGTATGCGTTCATGGCATAAGCAGCATGGCCTGCCACTGTATTTGGTGAATAGCAAGGACCTCCTTGTTGAATAGGCCTACAGTCAATGCCCTGTCCACAAACATAGTTCAAATTTGCCTCCAAAGTTTGCTCATCGGCGCCCGGCTTGGCAGTGCAGAATTGAAGAATTGCAGGATCTGCTCCATATAGTTTCAACTTTGAAATACTTGTACTCTGAACCAGCTTTGCTACTGTAGATGGTGGACGAAGATTGTTTCCAGTTTTTCCATAGTCAACACCTAGGGCTGGTAAACGCTGCGCCAAACTCCTGCCTCTGCTTCCACTTTCTGCAACAATTACCATTTGCAAACACAAATGAAGTGAAAACAGAGATCCAAATAACAAAACCATATAAATATCGACAATTAAATCACATAGGAAGTGGATTTTTGGGTATTATCCTCATAACTATGACACTGCCAATAATGAAATTCATATCAACAGCGTAACCAGAGCAAGCAATCCCAAACATATATAATCGTCCTGACAACAAATATTGAAAATCCTGTCAACAACACAACGGTATGAATACCTACTCGTACAATTTAAGAAACCCACATCAGACCCAATTTCACACATCTGGTCAGCAAGAGAATCATGTGAATACTAGCATTAATAATTACATGAATACCTATCTCAACCATATCATTAACCAGTAACCAATATTGAAAATCTTGTCTACAACAGAACAGTAGGAATACCTATTCATACAATTTCACAAAGCCACATCAGTCCCAGTGTTGCAAATCTTGTCAACAACAGAACAATGTAAATACCAACATTCATAATCACATTCTTCTTACAAGCAACTCCCTTAATCACCTCACTGTTAAAGAGGATCATGGCAGTTTAATACTAATTATGGAAATGCCAGCATGGAACACATAAGATTATAGAAGACTTAAACGCAAGAAAATTAAGGTGAAAATTATGTTAGTATCTGTTTCAAACAATACAAAATAATAGACTATAAATCTACCTTTCAGAAGGGCAACCACATGCAATTCACTTGACCTTGACATACCCCCCAGGATCCATCCCTCCTCCCTTGCTAGTATCTGGCTTGACGAGACTCACTGCTTGCCATGACAATGAAGTGACTATTTCCAGCCAGCTGTCCCTGTGATTCTCTTCACCTATAGGAACATCTTCTCCCTTAAGAAGTTGTGCCACAAGAGCCCTAAAATTCCCATCTACTATGGATCTCATAGCCTTCCTATACTCCTCACTCGATCTCTCTTTACTCTTGTAGTCACTGTCACTAAAGCTACCAGTAGAACGGGGCAAACCCCAACCACCATCTTCATCATCAAACACACCAGAATCTTGTTCGTCTTGTTCATCTTCTGGCTCAGGCAGAATCCATATATCAACAATTTTCTCTATGTCCACCAGCTGCTCTAAATCTGGACCCGGTGTCTCAAACATAGATGCTTCATCATTTCACTCACCAGCATTGTACGTTCCCTCTGATTCTTCTCCATACTTTTCTGGCACCCTTGGGTGTTGACTTTCTTCCTGGTTACTAGTTTGTGAAGGGAGATTCATTGCCTCAACATTCTCATCAGAGTTTTTGGTTTTACTACTCAGCCCTGTTTCCAGGATCCCTCGATGCATGGAATTTTTGGAGCTATAACCAGTAGGATGAATCCCATTGAAATTGTATCCAGGATCATGAACTAAGTTAAAGTTACCTTCAAAGTATTCTTCTATTTATCTAGAAATCTGCCACCCAAGATCTTCAGGAATCTTACCATACTCATCATCCTCATCATCACTCCTACAAAAGACGGATGTCATAAATGCATCAAGGGAGCATCCAAACACTTTTTAGCAATCATCATTCAAAAAATTATGTCTGCCATCGATTTCTGCAATAATCAATATTCCAGACATTTTCTTTTTTAATAATTTCCACAGCACTTAACAATCAATGGATTGCCACGGATATCGTCACTTGAAGACTACATGCAGTTGACATACGTTACCAGATTGGAAACAGGATATGACACAGGAAACCAATAGAATAAGAAACAGGGCTAGACGGTCTCAAGGGTTATAACTTATGAATCATGAACCAGGAATCTAAATTGATTAATAATGCAGTAGTGGTAGTCATATTAACAAGGTCTACCCCACTGCAGTCTACTGATATTGCTTTCAAAGAATACATCACAAAGAAAACAACCACAGGAAATAGGGACCAACAAAGCACACAGGCACCTCTATGCAAAGTTATTACTGGCATGAGGGAATACACTATTGTATCATATCAACCCAAGGACTTGCATCCCAAAGCCAAGAAAGGAATGGTGGCGAGAACTGGAACGAAAATGGAACTAAAAACGGATCTTCATTTGGTCAAGCTCCTTGTAAAGCAATTGACAAAGTTTCAAAGCATACAGTTTGAGGAAAGTAAATGATACCATACCGGTTCAAGGGAGTTCCAAAAATATTGGCAGCATTTACTCCGCCTTCCAAGAGGGATGGAGAATTCACGTTCCTTCCTGAATACGACATATTTTGTTTCTTCTCGGGCATTCGCTCCAATCTGTCAAGACCTTGAGTTGGATGACTAAGAGAAGAACTATAAGTGACATGCTGATAAGGCACAGTGCCAAAGATGTTAACACCGCTATCGCTGCTGCTTGACTTACTACTGGATAAACTTGTAAGAGAAGAAGAACAACTAATCCCTGAAGACAACAATTGATTGTCATCATACTGCGAATCTGTCATCTGTTCATCCCGTACTTGAAACAATAGCTGCAAACCCTAAGACGCTCCCCTTCTTCCTGATCATACTTCCAACCTTCGACAACAGGAGCTGGAATTGTGTTCAATGTGCACTTCCTGCAAAAAACCTGGCCGCAAATCCGGCATTGGTGCCACCAATTGAAGGTCGTAAACTCTGACTCGCAATCATCACAAACCGTGCAGCTCTGATCTGGAATCCAATAGTCCCTCGAAACGGTAAATGCTTCAGCCATCTGGGGAAGCCATGACCTCGTCTTGTTAAATATACCATACAGAGCGGATTCTGTCTTTTTCATCTACCATGAAAGCTATGCTGACATGATGAACCCAACCACATGTTTGCTTTCGCTAAAACCCTGGTACCGAGTCCCTATGACATAAAAACCCGGATTCTCCCCCCAATTTTGCACAAACCCTAGAAACCCTATCTAATCAATTTCTTGGTATCCGGAAACCCACTCAAAGATGACCAATTTCTCCAAATTCTCCTGGAACTCTGTTTTCTCGCAGACACAGAGAAGGAGCCTTGCGATGTGCGATGTGAAAGACTCCTAAGAGCAGACGGACGGACGAACGGGCAATCTTCAGGTAATGCATATGCAAGCGATGAGCTTGCGGGTGATCAGGAGGTGGTTAGTTACCCCAGCAAATTTCTCTTTTCATAAGAGAAGGCCTATCGGCCTAAATATTTGTGTGTGCAATATATGCGGCCTTTAATGAATGCCTCCCTTTCTTGCTTTGGCCCGGTCAATCTTTGGCAGAGTGCATTATTGTCATTATAACTATTATTATTTTAGTTTAAGGTTTTAATTTTATTTTAAGATTTAACTCTCATATTTTTTAAATTGTTTTAAGTTTAATTTTGGTGTTGTTTTTAATTTTTATGTTTTTTTTTATTATTGTTGTAATCTGAATTTTTTTATTAATTTTAATTTCTATATTTATTTTTTTAAGATTATGTTAATTTTAATTTAAGTTTTCACAATCATTTAAATATATTTCTAATTTTCTTGTTTTGATGTTATTTTAATATTAATTTAAGTTTCACATTATTTTCTATAATATCTTAATTTTAATATGAGTTTCCGTGTATATCTAATTTTTTTTAATGTTATCTTAATTTTAATATGAGTTTTTGTGTATCTCTAATTTCTTTGTTTTCTATGTTGTACCTGACCTAACGATGCCACAAGGGAGCAAACGGAAAATGGGCTGCTCAAACGTGCACAAGGCACTTAGGCAGTCACAACTTAGCGAAACTTATATGGGCACCATCAAACGAAACGGCCCGACCCGAACGCGCCCGGTCGGGCGACCTCACACGGCGCGACACGGTGCGCCCAACGAACGATGTGATGCCGGGGCTACCTCACATAACCCCACATTTTCCTCTTTCCTGTGCATATAAATGCATCTGAAAATTTTCACCCCCAATAAATCTCAACAATCTGGGCAACCTCACAATGTTCTATCTTTTGAACTGGAAATTTGAATAACATAGGTGTGGAAGCTCTTTACCCTTACTATATGGTTATGAAACCATACCCTCTACTGGGCATCAAAATGTATGCACCTGCTTAATCCTCTTATCTGGCAATTTAGAGTATCACTGTGCGGAAGCTTCTTTTAAAAGGTTATAAAGCCCTCATTGTATACTATGTGCAATTGTATAAAAGCCCATATTACACAGAGGTCCAACAATCAAATCAGAGGGCGGGAGATATCTAATCAGGCCTATGGTTTAGACCATATAATAGGGATTCTCGGTCCCACCACCTAATACTCCATTAACACAACTTCGACGTCGATTTAAAACAAAACCCAACAAATAATGGGGTCCCACAATACAATTTAACTTACCTCCCCATCTGACAGCCAGAGGCTTATCGCATTTTACCTTGCCAAATCAACAATCATCGCGCGACCAACTTGTGCGCTTTTTAACGCCCCTCTCCGCTCGTTAATATCCATGAAACTTCAGAGTGCGACCACCGTTGATCCTTGTTGTCCCCCGATCGGATGAGTATCGCACTTTCTTTTGAACGAGCTTTAACCCTCCAAAAAGGTGCGAAATGGGTTGCTTCGTAATATAGCCTTATGCCACGTGTTGAGCACAGAAACACATCGCATATTTATTTCAAAAACCGAATACCACTTTTAAACTTTGCGAATACCGCCAGGTTGGTTCCAAAAATCATTGTCTCTATTTACATTCTTGGTTCTCCTTCCTTTTCCCTCATGGTTCCATCCGCCTCTTAACTACGTTTTCATTTGATTCGAGGTCCTTGCAAGTTAAACCACTCTATCGCATAGTGTTAAGGTTTCATTATAAAACCTCTCCATCGCTTCCAATATCACGAACAGAGGTTAACATCCCTCCTGATTCACCTCGGTGCTTCCAACGCAAACCACAATGTCGGTATAATTGACATCGACTCTTCCACCCATTCAGGGCCTTATCTCTGAACTCTATCACAGAGTTCTCCCTTTACACAATAGATATCCTCTATCTATTAGGAATTTAACCACACAGGGTCAAATTCACAAGACTCAACCACAGTTTGCCAGTTATCCATCAAAGGCGTGCAAAAACGCCATTACCCCCAGATATCAGAGTTTTATTCACACAGTTAACTACAGAGGTCCAAAACATTCTCACACAGACCATATATATATCAGATCCTCAACACAGGAATTTAACCATTCATGAATTAATCAATGCACATATAAGACTAAACAGGTTCCTTCATATAAATGAAATTACTTACAATCTTCTGGTCCTCGGCCAGATCTTCTAATTTAATGGCCTTCTATTCTCCTACTCAGCTTCTCCGGCTCTCTAACTCTATGCAGTTCTATGCAGGTCTATGCCACAGAGGATTATTTATACAAATTAACAATAATCATTTCATCTTCCCTTAACGCTCAACAAAACTCTGAAATTCCTACAGTTCTAAATTTAGCCTAATCCCCAGATAAACTGAAACTGACTATCTCTTCATATGCCCACTAATCATTCGAAGGCAGTTACAATTCTCTGCATTTAACTAAAATAAATAAAAACCCACTAAATTCACTACATAAAATCTAACTCTTTTGAAAACTAGAAAGCCCTAAGTCTAACAAAAATGCATGGAAATTTTTTTAGCCTACTGCCTCTGCATCACGATGCCACAAGGGAGAAAAAGGCAAACGGGCCACCCGAACGTCGTGCACAAGGCACTCGGGCGGTCACAACTTAGCAAAACTGATACGGGCACCCTCGAACGAAACGACCTGACCTGAACGAGCCCAATCGGGTGACCTCACACACTGTGACACGCCACGCCCAGCCAAACGATGCCATAAGGGAGCAAATGGAAAACGGGCTGCCCGAACGTGCACAAGACACCCGAGCGGTCACAACTTAGCAAAATTGATACGGGCGCCCTCAAACGAAAGAACTCGACCCGAACGCGCTCGGTCGAGCGACCTCACACGGCGCGACACAACGCGCCCAAACGAACGATGCCACAAGGGATCAAACAGCAAACGGGCCACCCAAACGTGCACAAGGCACCCAGGTGGTCACAACTTAGCAAAACTGATACGGGCGCCCTCGAACGAAACGGCCCGACTCGAACGCGCCCAGTCAGGCGACCTCACATGGCGTGACACGACGCGCCCAAACGAACGATGCCACAAGGGATCAAACAGAAAACGGGCCACCCAAACATGCACAAGACACCCGGGTGGTCACAACTTAGCAAAACTGATAAAGGCACCCTCGAACGAAACAGCGCGACCTGAACGCGCCCGGTCGGGCGACCTCACATAGCGCGACACAACGTGCCCAACGAACGATGCCACAAGGGAGAAAATGGAAAATGTGCCATCTGAACATGCAGAAGGCACCCGGGCGGTCACAACTTAGCAAAACTGATACGGGCACCCTCGAACGAAACGACCCAACCTGAACGTGCACGGTCGGACGACCTCACACGGCGCGACACGGCGCGCCCAACCGAACGATGCCACAAGGGAGAAAGTAGCAAACGGGCCGCTCGAACATGCACAAGGCATTCGGACGGTCACAACTTAGCAAAACTGATACGGGCGCCCTCGAATGAAACGGCCCGACCTGAACGCGTAAGGTTAGGCGACCTCACATGGCGCGACACGACGCACCCAACCGAATGATGCCATAAGGGAGAAAATGGCAAACGGGCTGCCTGAATGTGCACAAGGCACCCGGGTGATCACAACTTAGCAAAAATTATACGGGCATCCTCAAATGAAATGACCCGAACCAAACGCGCCCAGTCGGGTGACCTCACACGGCGTGACACGACGTGCCCAAATGAACGATGCCACAAGGGATCAAACGGAAAACAGGCCACCCGAACGTGCACAAGGCACCCAGGTGGTCACAACTTAGCAAAACTGATACGAGCGCCCTCGAACGAAACGACCCGACCCGAACCAGCCCGGTCGGGCGACCTCATGTTGAGATTGCAACAAGATGATGAGCTTAGTGGAAAGAAGTCGCCTTCACTAAGTGGGCCCGCAGGCTATTTTTGGCGCAAAGTCTATTTTTAGACTATGTCTATTTTTAGACATATGGATCATGTTCTATGAGTTGCAGGATGCTATTTTTGGATGGTTGGTCAAGTCGGAAAAATAGATGGACTTCTATTTTTAGACATACTGGGCGGAATCTATTTTTAGATTGCCAGTCTAAAAATAGATATGTCGAATATTATTAGCTCTTAATAATATTTGGACTCTAAACATTATCTTATTCTCTTAGAGCACTTTAGTTAAGTGCACAGATGTGGCACAGGAGCTGACAGAAGGAATTACGCTATTCCTGAGGGTTATGTGGAGCTATTGCATGGATACTTCAGTTAGAACTCATGTGACAGAGTTTGGTGGAGTTGATTGAGGAAGTTAGTGGAGTTGTATTCAGTTTAACTAATCTAAACATAGTTGAGCCATTTGTATTCAGTTTAACTAATTGATACAATTAGTGAGAGTGGTGTGAATTAATTATTAATTAATTCACTAATTATAAACTCATTAATCAACTAAAAAATGCATCAGTTAACTTCAGTGCATGGACAGTTTCAGTGGAGACCAGTGCAGAAATAGGTGAAAGAGCAGGTTAACTATCAGTTGTGACTATACAGTTTCTATTTGCAACACACAGATAGGTGGAGAAGCCCATGAGGATTGCGCAGTACAAGCTAGGTGGTTTATCTATTTAATGAAGCCATCCCATAGCATTGAAAACGCAATAGAGGCTGGCTATCAAGTGGAAAAAGATTGGAGCATGTGTTTTGCTAGATCTAGCTTGATAGTGTGTAGAAATTGGAGGTGGTGTTGAGAGCTTGTGAGGAGCTTTGTACTATGATTGTTACATGATCTCCATGACATATAATATACAGATAGTTGGGGGTTTTCAGCTTTAAGCTTTCCCATTAAATACTGTGTTCATATGTGTGATTGTTCGTGGTTTTAATGTGTGCATGCAATTGATTTTATTTCCACAATTAATGATCAATGGTAGAAGAGATTATGTATTATGCATGAAGCTAAAATAGTGTGTGATCAGGAGAATCTCGGTGAATAATATATTAGTTATTCAAATTTCTACATGGTATCAGAGCGATATTGATCATTGGAGCAATTGCAAAGCATTGAAGCGGTTGAGTTTTGTGCTGGTGGAATTTGAATTTGCAGCAGTGTTTTCTTGGTGTCAAAGTTGAGATGTCTTTCAACGGATTGCGATTGGAGTATGCCCTTGAGGGCAGCTCGAATTATATTTCATGGAAGGACAAGATGGAGGTGGTGCTGGATGAAAATGGGTTGAAGGAGTTCATAGATGCAGAAATTCCAAAGCCTACTTCTAGCGATGTTGCCATACTTGACGCATGGCAAAAGAAGACAGCAAAGTGTTGAAGGATTCTTTTGGAGGGCGTGAAGGATCACATAGTGTCCAGCCTTCATAGTAAGGCTTCTCCATTCTTGATGTGGAAAGCTTTGACAGATTTATTTCAAAGCAAGAGCGACCAAAGGAAGTTGGTGCTCAAGGATAAACACAGGAACATAAAAATGGAGAAAGGTGACAGTATGCCCAAGTACCTCACGAAGTTCGTCCAATGCAGGGATGAGCTGGGAAGTGTGGGGGTGACTGTTGATGATGAGGACTTGGTGAGCTTGGCTCTCCTAGGGCTTCCGAAGGGTTGGCACTCCTATCAGGACTCTGTCAATGGTCGGGAGAAATTGCCAGGATGGGAGCAACTTTGGTCGGATCTTGCGCAAGAGGAGATAAGGTAAAGTGCCAAGGACGGATCTTCATCAAAGAACTCTGATGAAGAGAATTGCGCTTTGTCTACCAAATAAAAGAAGGGGAAGAGCAAGAAATATTCTCAATCCGGTGCGAAAGGCAAGAAGCAGGACATGTCCAAGGTGAAGTGCTTTCACTGTCACCAACACGGACATTACGCCACAAATTGTCCACAGAAGAAGAAAAATAAGCAGGCTGCTGGGACTGCAGCTGGAGAGGCCTTAGCCTCATAGTTTGAGCTGGATTTTTCGCTGATCGCATGCTTGGTCTCTAATATGACGAGTTCAGTGTGGTTTCTTGACAGTGGTGCGTCTTTTCACATGACAGGAGATCAAGATTTGTTTACTGATATGGATGAGAAAGATCTTGGAGTGCACATCGAGATGGGCGATGATGGTAGATACAGTGCGACCGGTATCGGTACCATTTCCTTTGAGAGGGAGTCTGGTAAACCCTTTGTATTGAAGGAAGTGATGCATGTTCCAGGATTGAAGAAGAATCTTATCTATGTGGCGATGTTAGAAGACAAGGGATATGATGTTGTCTTTAGCGAGGGAAAGGCTTTCCTGCGCAGTAAGGCAACTGGTGAGACCCGGAGGATAGGGGTTCGAGTTAAGAACCTTTATCAATTGCAGGTAGATGGCTGCGCGGCAATGGCAGGCAAGGCAGAAGGAGTGGTGAGCCGGGATGATGGCGAGTTGTGGCACCGGAGATTGGGCCACCTTCACCATGGAGCTTTGAAGATACTGCAGCAGATTTCTACTGGGCTTCCCAAAGGTACACTTGCGCAGTCAGATCAGTGCAAGGGATGTACTTTGAGAAAATTTGTGAAAGCCACCTTTCACGAGAAGGATAGTCGTGCCACGACCTTGAGAGAATTCACACGGACGTGTGTGGACCTTTCTCAGTAGCTTCGACAACAAAGCACAGGTACTATGTGATATTTGTTGATGATTTTTCTCGTAAGTGCTGGATCTTCTTCATGCAGAAGAAGAGCGAGACATACTCAAAGTTCTGTGAGTTCAAGGCACTAGTTGAGAAAGAATCGGGGAAGCAGGTGAAGGCTCTTAGGAGTGACAATGGTGGTGAATTCATCTCTGGCAAATTCAAGGACTTTTGCAGCACAGAAGGAATTCGAAGAGAGCTCATAGCACCTCATAACTCACAGCAGAACGGGGTTGCTGAGCAGAAGAATAGAACGATCGTGGGTGCTCCACGGGCGATGTTGCATGATCAGGGCCTACCCATTCACTTGTGGGCGGAAACATGCAATACTGCAGTATATGTGCAGAACCGTTGTCCTCACAGGATACTTGGCATGAGTACACCCGAGGAGGCGTTTTCTGGTAAGAGGCCTGATATTTCCCATTTGAGGATTTTTGGTTCACCTGTTTACATTCATGTGATGAAGGATGCCAGGAATAAGCTAGAGCCGACTGCGGAGGTTGGGATATTTGTGGGGTACACTGATACGCCCCACAACTATCGTGTGTATTTTCCAGATAGTCGCAAGACTATTGTGCGACGGGATATCAAATTTCAGGAGGAGAAAGCCATGAAATGTTCGCTTGAGAAGGAGCCACACTTGCATGCAGATGAGGAGCTATTAGTTCCTAAGGATGAGCCTCAGGATGTGGATCAGCCACAAGAGGAGGTTCATGGAGTGGACGAGACCACTCAGGCAGCGCCAACCATCAGAGGGTGGAAGTGCACTAGAGAAGCTGAGCGACTGGCTCAAGATGCAGAGAAGGTTGTAGGAGCACCTGAACGCGTAAGGTTAGGCGACCTCACATGGCGCGACACGACGCACCCAACCGAATGATGCCATAAGGGAGAAAATGGCAAACGGGCTGCCTGAATGTGCACAAGGCACCCGGGTGATCACAACTTAGCAAAAATTATACGGGCATCCTCAAATGAAATGACCCGAACCAAACGCGCCCAGTCGGGTGACCTCACACGGCGTGACACGACGTGCCCAAATGAACGATGCCACAAGGGATCAAACGGAAAACAGGCCACCCGAACGTGCACAAGGCACCCGGGTGGTCACAACTTAGCAAAACTGATACGAGCGCCCTCGAACGAAACGACCCGACCCGAACCAGCCCGGTCGGGCGACCTCATGTTGAGATTGCAACAAGATGATGAGCTTAGTGGAAAGAAGTCGCCTTCACTAAGTGGGCCCGCAGGCTATTTTTGGCGCAAAGCCTATTTTTAGACTATGTCTATTTTTAGACATATGGATCATGTTCGATAAGTTGCATGATGCTATTTTTGGATGGTTGGTCAAGTCGGAAAAAAATAGATGGACTTCTATTTTTAGACATATTGGGCGGAATCTATTTTTAGATTGCCGGTCTAAAAATAGATATGTCGAATATTATTAGCTCTTAATAATATTTGGACTCTAAACATTATCTTATTCTCTTGGAGCACTTCAGTTAAGTGCACAGATGTGGCACAGGAGCTGACAGAAGGAATTACGCTATTCCTAGGGGTTAAGTGGAGCTATTGCATGAATACTTCAGTTAGAACTCATGTGACAGAGTTTGGTGGAGTTGATTGAGGAAGTTAGTGGAGTTGTATTCAGTTTAACTAATCTAAACATAGTTGAGCTATTTGTATTCGGTTTAACTAATTGATACAATTAGTGAGAGTGGTGTGAATTAATTATTAATTAATTCACTAATTATAAACTCATAAATCAACTAAAGAATGCATCAGTTAACTTCAGTGCATGGACAGTTTCAGTGGAGACCAGTGCAGAAATAGGTGAAAGAGCAGGTTAACTATCAATTGTGACTATACTGTTGCTATTTGCAACACACAGATAGGTGGAGTAGCCCATGAGGATTGCGCAGTTCAAGCCAGGTGGTTTATCTATTTAATGAAGCCATCCCATAGCATTAATTACGCAATAGAGGTTGGCTATCAAGTGGAAAAAGATTGGAGCATGTGTTTTGCTAGATCTAGCTTGATAGTGTGTAGCAATTGAGGGTGTGCATGAGAGCTTGTGAGGAGCTTTTGTACTATGATTGTTACATGATCTCCATGACATATAATATACAGATAGTTGGGGTTTTCAGCTTTAAGCTTTCCCATTAAATAATGTGTTCATATGTGTGATTGTTCGTGGTTTTAATGTGTGCATGCAATTGATTTTATTTCCACAATTAATGATCAATGGTAGAAGAGATTTTGTATTATGCATGAAGCTAAAATAGTGTGTGATCAGGAGAATCTCGGTGAATAATATATCAGTTATTCAAATTTCTACACCTCACACGGTGCGACACGACGCACCCAAACGAACAATTCCACAAGGGATCAAATGGCAAACGGGCCACACGAACGTGCACAAGGCACCCTGGCGGTCACAACTTAGCAAAACTGATACGGGCGCCCTTGATGCATATGCATAATCATCGATGGTGACGATCTGTCGCTGGAACCAGGAGAAGAATGCGGTAGAAAATACAACTGTCGACTGCCCTGCATGTCAACCCATAAGTTCCACCCATCTCTGCATCTGAGGCTCTCTAGGACTAGCGATATCCAGTGTCACATGTTGTGGAAGCATCAATGGAATCCGTTCCAAAGCAAAAGATATGAGGATCGAACCATAACTGAAATTCTTTTTCCTTCCTCCTTTTGCTTTATTCAGTTGTTCCTTTATCTGAGAAAGAACAGCTTCAGACCAGTTGAAGACTGTTGTCTCGAGACACTCTAGTGCATACTTCATATAAGATCTGTTAGCCACATGTAGTGTCACTGTGCCAGCAAGTTTTGCGATTGTGAACATGATGGTTCTCAAAGGCAAATCTCTCACTGTACGAGTGTTAATCTTCCCATCTTTGCTCTATTCTCCCCCTGCATAACAATACTGCAAAATATAATCTCTCACCGTCTCTCCTCCAACGGTAGACCCTGAAATAGAAATGGGCAAACCCCTCCTCGACAAACCTGTGAGAAAGTACACGTCCTAAATAGTGATAGGAACCACTTGGCAGGAGCCACGCAGGGTTGACGCAGGCCGATTCAAAGCAGAGCAGGAGCAGTGTAAGCCCTTCAGATGTGATGTAGGCCCTTACTGAGTAGCGCATAGGCTGACGCAGGCCAGTTAGGCTGACGTAGAGGGATTCAGAGCAGTGTATTACTGCCGTTTTTATTTCTCTGTTGGGTGAACCAGTTTTGATGCCCACGATTGTTGTACTTAGATTATGCATAATAATGAAAACCCTCCAGAGCTAACTGCACTGGTTTTCCCACATTGGGGTTTTTCCGGGGATAGTTGTCCAAAAAATCCATGTGTCACTTTGTCTATGAGCATGTTATTCAGTATTTGATCTGTATGTGTAGGTTGCTAGTTGTATTTACTACTTACTTCGCTAATTTATTGAATATTTCAGAAATTAACTTGTAACTTAATTCAAGTAGGAGAAGTAAATCAAGATATTGCAATAGGGTTTCTTAGATTAAGAAATTTTCACATTCCCTAAGTCTAGCCCCATTAGGTCACCTAGGGCAACAATTTCCCAGGAATCTAGCTAGAGGAAAACTTCTATCTCCTAGAGGCAGCTGCATTGCTGGGTGCCCTCACTCTCCTCAGAACTTGGGCCAATTCCGACAGTGGAATCTCCGGATACCTCAAGCCCTAGCTCTAGGATCAAGTTTTGCCTAGGTGTTCCCAAGGATAGAACCTAGTAGGATAAATTTGACCTATCGAAGTAAAAACACTTGTTTGATCCTTCCCATCACCTTGTCCAGGATAGGAACATCATTGGTTGCTAAATTCCA
The DNA here is from genome assembly GCA_034641835.2 of Pinus albicaulis. Classification (NCBI taxonomy): domain Eukaryota; kingdom Viridiplantae; phylum Streptophyta; class Pinopsida; order Pinales; family Pinaceae; genus Pinus; species Pinus albicaulis. The sequence continues at coordinate 1,484,087,573 of CM076570.1, forward strand.
TCCCCGAACCTGGGCTAGGTCCACTTGGCCCCATGTGGTCCCATTTGGTGTCAAAGGCCTTTCATGAATGACCATTTGGGAATCCAAGTTCCCAAAGGATTTTAGGGATTGAGAACTTCCTTCATAAGTCTTATTCTTCTCCCTCAGGCCTTCAATCCCCCTCCTCTCTCCCTGGAAGATAATTCCCTTGCTTAAAAGGAAATCAAGTCCCACTCTTTATTTTATCTTAGGGAAAGGGTTTCGAGGGTCACTTCCCACCTATTCATTGACCTATACTCTACAAATGACTTCCTAAACTACTGGGACTCCACCCATCGGTGAAATTTTGTGAAGAGCAAGGAGCCTTAGCTGTGGTGACAATGGGCTAAGCCTCCATCGTTTCCATTGTGCTAACAGTTGCCCTCTTAGGAACCCCTTTTAGATCCACTACTCGTTTGAGTGGTAACAAGTTGTTCACAATTCCATTTGTGAACAACTCTTTGGTATGCCCACTTTTTCCATACTACAGCTCCAAGATGAGAAGTCTAGGGCTGTGGAGGCTACCCTTCTTCTCACTGAATCAATCCTCTATAATATAGTGAACTAGGGCTAGTTAGTTGGCCCACTTGAATGTTACTTTAGTCCTTCAAAGTCTGCACATCCTTAGGCCCTATACACCTTCCCTTCTACCAATTTTGTTGTCTTTCACCAGAACAAGAGTCAGGGCTCTTCTTTGACAGTAACCTAACAACCCTCGAATTGTACTTGGCCTACCATCAATCTACCCAACCACAATCAATTCTTTTTACTGATCTAGGGCCCACAATATTGTCTTCATCTAGGGCTCTTCAAATCTGCCACCTAACAATGGTTTGAGTCCTCTCAAGATCATTGTTCTTGTGTATCGACAATTTGATCTTTGTTGTCCAATCTATGAACAAATATGAACTACTCCTCTTATCATACTTCTAACAAACTGTAGATGACTAAACTAGGGTCACAAATCAGCCACTAACAGTCCATTTACTAATTTTTTATAGGTTTCTTCAGATCTTTGTCTAAAAATCTATGGAAAGTCCACCAAAATCAACTCCTCTGCATGTCAATCCATTCTTCATATGGCACATTTCTTCTGCATGCTCAATCTTCTACTCAGGTTCCACCCTCCTTTGGATCTGTTGTCTCCACACATACTGAATCTACAAACCATCTTCTAGATTTGTGGTCTTTATTGCAGAAATAAACCTCGCTCTAAGGGTCACAACCCATCTTCTTCTACAAAAATTTGTCACAGTCTTAAGGTCATACCTTATAAACTAAACATGCTAGAAAACTGTCCTAACTAGGGCATTATACTTATGTACTTCTAATTGTTGTAGAACAAACCCTATCCACACATAGAAAAAACACGACTTTTTCCTCCATAAGAGACTCGACCTAGCTCATATGGATCCATAGATTTTGGGCATTTCTTTGACTGAATCTTGACATGAACTTTAGATTTCAATGTCGACCCTCAAACTAGGGTTAACTCAGTCAATATTACGCCTGCGTCAACTTCTGTTATGGCTCTAAATTACAGTGCAATCCCTCCTCCATTTATGTTGGTCTTTATCACAGACCTTGCGACCTACTAACCACCACAAGGCAATTAGATGGTATCAACCCTCTCTTCTATTTCATGTAGAAAATCTAACCAACGGAATTCAATCTGATCTTGTAATCATGTACTAAAACAAGATACTGAATCCTTCCTACAATTTGTGGAAACAAAACACAATCGCACAATCACATATAAGTAAGAGAAACAAGTTATCAATCGCACAACACAAGATGTATCTGGGGAAGTAACTTCTCAAAACCATCTATCTCTATTTTGTATTAAGTCAAGGAATCATGAAACAACACAATGCTTAATCTCTCTTGAGATTCTCCAGCACTCTGCCAATTGTCTCCTGCTGATCTAGGAAAAATCAATCTAGTACTTAGCCAATTCTCAGCCTTCCTTCAGCCTGCCTTGGACATGCAATTCCTATGGAATTATCTCCATATTAATTAGGAAAATCAACCTTCCTTGATTGTGCAATCCATCATGGCATCCCAATGACTTTATTATTGCACATGGGAAATTTTATATAAATACAATTGATAGTTATGTTCCTCTGAACTGTGTTACAATAAGGATCAAGGGTCTTTTTATTATTTAAAATAAGATAAAACCCTAAACAACCAAAACCCTATCCTAAGGAGATGTAACACCAAGAGTTTATGGGCCCCGTTGGAGTTAGTTGGGTAGCCAACTTCCCAGGGTCGTAACTTGGTCATATGATCTTCGTTTAACGCACATGATACCTCGTTAGAAAGATCTCTCTGAGGACTACAATTACTAATATGATTTCTATGAAACTCCCAAACCTTTAATGCAAAAAAAAAGCATCGTTTGGGGCCTCAAAAAGGCTTTGAAAGTTCAGGACCCGAAAAACTAACAAAAATAATAAATTGTGCTATAATTAAGGAAACTAAAAAACTGAAAGATACAATGGCGAGGGCCCAAGTGGAATAGGCGGGTGGCCACCAATATCCACCTCGATCACCTTAAATCGAATTTCTTGAGCTAACTCAATCATCATGACTTAGTTAATTGACACAAGTTGTTATGAGATGAAATTACAATTTATTGTCCAATTTATTTAAGGGAAAAATAAATTAGACACCTCACATTCCTCACTCCTGGTACATCAAAATTCCTCACCAGTGTGGATGAATTTTTTTTTGTCCTTTCTAGTGCCAATTTCACTGTTTCTTATTGCAAATTTCAACACTCCCTCTCAACAAGAAAGGAATTCAATCTATCCCCATCCGGTATCTTTGGAATATTCTGCATGCTACACTTCTCTAGTGTTGTTTGCACCTGCAAATCTTGAAACTGAATAGCCTCTAAACAACTGAATCAGTATAATGCATTTGTCATCAAAGTCTTCTAACTGCTGCTAGCTGCTGCACCTGTCTAGTACTGGATTCTCTACACTGTTGCTGACATCTGCATCCGTGCCCTTTGAACTATTGCTAACTCTATTTGTGCTCCAGTATTTGACATCTGTCACTATTATTTTTGTCTTGCTGACATCTGACTACATCAATCTAACCGATCCTTCCTACTACTGTTGTATTGTGGGCTCCTCGTAGCCAGGTTCGATCCATGAGACACGCCATCTCAATGGACCTTGCCCAAATTTCTTATCTTGGGATTATGTCTACACATAACCCCACCTTACACCTCGAGGTATGGCTGCTCCCTCTTCCCATCTAGCTTGAAAATTCCCCCTCATGGAGGTCTCTTCTTGAGTGGATGCTTCCACTCAGTTTCCTCTCTGCTTCTCCAATTATGGCAGCCACTCCACAACCTTTTGAGACTTCTTCTCATGAGGATTCATGTTGAGAGGTAATTTATGCTCCCTCTAAACCACCAAGTCTCTAACTTCTGCCTTTCTCCTCAAATCTTTGCATGCATCTAGTACCTCAAGTGCATATAGGATCTTGACTCGCGCATAGTGTAATTGTCCCGAAGTTACAAAAATTTTCTAAAAAAGAGTTGATTTTAAATCGATGATATCTCCCTCATCCGAGCTCCGATTTGACACATTTTTTTTTCCATTTGGGTAGATTTTTGCAAGGAATCCAAATATTCTATTTGTTTTCAAAAAATTTACACCAAAATATTCAAATATTCTCTACAAACTCGCCGCCCAAAAAATTCTTGCTCTGATACCATGTAGAAAATCTAACCAACGAGATTCAATCTGATCTTATAATCTACTAAAACAAGATACTGAATCCTTCCTACAATTTACGGAAACAAAACATGATCGCACAATCATATATAAGTAAGAGAAATAAATTATCAATCGCACAACAACATGATGTATTTGGGGAAAGCAACTAATCAAAACCCCTCTATCTCTATTGTATATTAAGTCAAGGAATCATGAAACAATACAATGCTTAATCTCTCATGAGATTCTCCAGCACTCTGTCAATTGTCTCCCATTGATCTAGGAAAAATCAGTCTAGTACTTAGCCAATTCTCATCCTTACTTGAGCCTGCCTTGCTCATACAATTCCTAGGGAATTAACTCCTTATTAATTAGGAAAATCAGTTTTCCTAGATTACGCAATCCATCATGGCATCCCATTGACTTTATAATTGCACATGGGAAACTTTCTCTGAATAAAACTGATAGTTATGTTCCCTTTAACCTCTGTCTCAACTAGATATTTCTCGAAACTGACATGCATGCAACTATTAATAGTGAATTATCAGTTATTTGATTGATCACTCATTGTGAATTAAATCTAATTTAATTCACTGGACCTCTCACTAGCTCATCACTCAGTTAGAACTAGTTAAACTGATTTTAACTCATTTAATTGAGTTAATTACACTTGCACCCCACTAATGCATCAACTTCAACTGGACCCCAAAAATATTAGAATCTCTCTAGATGCCTCATATTAGACCCTCAACTCGAATTTCTTGAGCTAACTTAGTCATCATCACTTAATTAACTGACACAAGTTGTTATGAGATGAAATTACAATTTATTGTCCAATTTATTTAAGGGAAGAATAACTTAGACGCCCCACATTCCTCACTCCTGGTGCATCAAAATTCCTCACTAGTGTGGGTGCATTTTTTTTCGTCCTTTCTGGTTTCCAATCTCATTGTTTCTTGTTGCAAATTTCAACATTTCGGAATTTGATGTGGCCTTCACACAAATACAACATTGAAATCACATGCCCAGATTCTCATCAGAAACCTCTCTTAAGCTTGATCTGCCATAAGAGAATCAACAATATTCCGTCCTACTTCCTAGCGCAAACTGACCATTAAGGTATGCAACATTCTTCTGAACCCTCACATGATGATCTTGCTCTTGGAGGATGATCATGACCTCCCTTTAGCAACCCTTACTCGCCCCTCGTACTTGACCTACTTTAGGACTACATCTCTCTTCACCCCCTTGATGTGCCATATAGTGGGAATACATGTCAAACATGCTAAGATGTGCCAAGTGATAAGGCATGCCAAGATGTGCAAGGGTGTGTCAATGCATGTCAGGGACTTTCAAGACAACAAAAGGGAGAAAAAAGTTAAACTACAAGGAAATGAACACATAATAGGGTTAATAAATCATCAATTTACCTTTTCCAAGAGGGGCATGCTAGGCACACTAACACTAGGCGGAAATAGGTGCCAAATGCAAATTCTTAGTGCATTCTAAGTGCCAAGTATTCCTTTGTTGCTTCTCATCTACTTTCCAACAATTGATCATCACAAATAAATTTAATATTAAACCATGCTAAATCATACGAAGGCATCTCAACGTATTCCATACATGCTAAGACTTTCCAAGCGCCAACACGTGCCAAGCACCAATATGTGTCAGGGACTAGTGTTATGCACGTTATGAAGTGGAAGGGAATGTTGAAGAGTGCTAAGGTGTGCTAAAGAGTGATAACGCATGTTGATGTGTTAAGGAGTACTAGGAAAAAACATTAAGGGAGCACTAGGTAAAAATTCATGGAAGTTAATGAATATGAGGAACGTGTACTGCCAGAGACTAGTGTTAATGGTCAGTGTTAGTTGTCATGCCAAGGTGGGAGTGACAAGGTATGCTAAGCATTGGTAAGGCATGCTAGGGAATATCAAGGCATGTTAAGAATTCCAAAAGTGTGCTTGGGAGTTCCAGGGTGTGCTAATTATATCATGTGCCAATTAATAGTGCCAAGATATGCCAATACATGCTAGGTGCTAAGGATGTGGCACAGGGTGCTAGGGTATATCAATATGTGTCAAGGCAACAAAAGGAAGAACAAATAAGAGGGTTAATAAGTCAAGAATTTATCTTTTTGAAAAGGGGCATGCTAGGCACACTAATAATAGGTCCCAATACATGCCAAGTGGCATTGTGTGCCAAGTGCTAATGTATGTCAATGCATTCAACCAAGGTGTTCCAAGGCATGCTAGGGACTATATGCAGCATGCCAACACATGCTAGGAGAGTTCCATGTTGTGCTAGCGCATGCCACCATGTGCTTGGGCGTCAATGTCATCACAAGATGTTCTAGGTACAAAGATGTTCCAAGACATGTGGGGTAATAAGAAATGTTAGTGTGTGCCAAAGCATTAATTTAAGGTGTGCCCAGATTTTTGAGGATTGTTAGGTCTTTCTCATTAATAGAATTGTCAGAGCTCGATTATGTATTAAATAATATATTTCCTACACACAACAATGGAACTTTATCTAAATGGAATTTTCTAGATAATAAACTTAATAGATATGAATCATGTGTGGAATCATAGGAAATCTCTATTCGACTATTCATTACTTGAGGGAAATGATACACGCTTATTACTTCTTAAAAAATTGACTGACCCTAACCACTATGGCCTTGGACATATTATAAAAAATGCTCCACAATAATGGTATTAAATCATTATCTTTTGACAAAAAATATATTAACAGGGAAATAGCATCATCAAAAACTCATTAGAATTATCAATGATGACGGACATTTTTTTATCGTCACCAAAAGTAACAAAAAGAGCATTGGTGAGGGTCATTAAAAGTTCGTCATTAGAAGTGTCACCAAAGAGAGAATTAGTGATGGGCCTTTAATGACCCTCACCAAAAGTGAAATGTCTTTGGTGACAGACCATAAAGGACCATCACTATATACACTTACAGTGACGGTTTTTAGTGATCAATGATGACAGACATTTTTTGACCGTCACCAAAAGTATTAAAAAGAGCATTGGTGAGGGTCATTAAAAGTTTGTCACTAGAAGTGTCACCAAAGAGAATTAGTGATGGGCCTTTAACAACCCTCACCAAAAGTGAAATGTCTTTGGTGACGGACCATAAAGGACCATCATTATATACACTTACAGTGACGGTTTTTAGTGATCAATGATGACGGACATTTTTTGACCGTCACCAAAAGTAACAAAAAGAGCATTGGTGAGGGTCATTAAAAGTTCTTCACTAGAAGTGTCACCAAAGAGAGAATTAGTGATGGGCCTTTAACGACCCTCACCAAAAGTGTCATTGAAAATGTCTTTGGTGACGGACCATAAAGGACCATCACTATATACACTTACAGTGACGGTTTTTTAATGACCGTCACCATATGTGACATTGGTAACGGACCTTAAAGGTCTGTCACAAGCATGACCCTCACCAATGTGCTTTTTTCTTGTAGTGTAAAGGGTAGGACTCCCTCCCACCTTTTTAGGGATCCCAACCTCCTCCTTCACCTCTATAAAAGAAACTATCTCTCTTCTCATCAACTAGTTGAACTTGGAGAATTAGACATACTATAGCTGAATGACTAGAGAAGATAGAAGGAATTACATTGAGGAAGGTTGAGTCCATGACTTCTGAGAGAGCTTGAGTCCTTGCCTTCACCCCATCTGAATTCCCTAATGAGCATCTGAGACGCACTTCGCCTGAACCCCGCTGGAGGAGACTACGACATCAAAGCATCCGTTTTAACTCTTCCTTCTATTCAGTTATATACATTACTAGTGTTTGGGTTCCCGTTTTGTGTTATATTCGTTTGATTTAACGCAACATGCTTATCCATCTTTGACTGGTTAGTGATTGCAAATGAAATTATTATGTTGTATGATTCTCTTGTGTATTGTGTTATGTGCAGGTATTCGGGCATGACTGTGAGAGGATTGTGACTTGCCAAAAGCCAGGAGCAAGAGGTCACCACCATTACAACTGCAACAACAGTGTTGGAATCCAGGTAGGTCGCTCTACCATGTCCTATTTCATTCTGTAGTTAGGAACCTACATTCTAGCATGTCCCTTTGTTTCTAGACCCACTCTAGGGCTAGAGGGATCATCTCTGTCTGCAGAGAGGATTTACCTGCTTAACAATCCTAGAGCAAGGGTCTGTTGAAATTTGGCTTGTTGCTGGCTAGTTCTGGAGTGGGAGGGAACTTCATTGCATTGGCTTATTGTTTTTCAATGAAAGGGAGATTTGGGCTCTTTTGTCACCCTTCTGGTAAGTCATCTTATCCTGGTCTAGGATTCACAAATAGTTGATCCTATAAGAAGCTTGGATGTAGGATTATTTTGTTTCAATTCAACCCTCTCTCCCTCTGAAATTTTGAAGATATTCAAGGTTTTTCCAATTAATAGTGGTAATCACTGTGTCTTCGACCCCTTGTCACTTTGGGGTGGGGGGCTAGAATTTGCAGTTCTGGGTCTTTACTTCACGTGTCATGGTTCTCAGTCCCTTGGTCTCTTGGAGAAATGTAGATAAGAGGTGGCTCTAGTTTTTTAGGGGGGAGGTTTATGCGACCCTACTGGCCGACTATGTGGTGTCTGGAGGAACTTTTGTTGTTGTACATATAAATTTGGCAATAATGTTGGTATCTCATGCTTGGGTAAAAATTTGAGCTAGATATTCATGGTTTGTGGCAATTGAAACGTTGCTTCGGTAATGAGGGTGCGCTCATTGGGGGTTGGGACCTCGTGGCCAACTAGCGGGTCGTTAAGGTCAAGCAGGGGAAGTGGAAGGTGATGGGGTGTAGATGTAGCATTCGAAGGTGAATTAGCTTATGACCAAGTTCCATCTCCTGGTCGAGTACACCTTCCACCCTCATGGACTCTTTAGACATGCGAATGCGTAATATCACTGCACTCTTGGAAAACCTGGGGTGATAGTGGTATGAGGACCACAACGAAGTGATAGTGTTTATGAATGACCTACAACATAATCAGTAGGACATCTTGGATTCTGTTAGAAGGATTCAAAGGCGCACAAATGATCGACTTGATCAGGTTGAGGGTCAGCTTTCTCATCTGGAGTTTCATGTTCATAGGGATCTTAGACCTCTAGAAGTACCTGGTGTCGGTCATGCACCAAAATTTCCTCAAGATCCTTGATGTCATTGGGTTATATTTTCAGACTCTACTTGTTTTGGGATCTGTGGTCATTTTGTTTCTAGTTACTATGTAAATTTTGGCATTTTTCTCCTAGATTTTGAATTGCTCTCCTAGCCAACAAATTCAGTAGGTGTGAGGCTGGGAGAGCAGTGATAATCATGTCTATTTCATGTTATGTTTTGATGAATTAATAGAATTTGGTTGACCGATTTTTTTATTTATGAATCATATCAAAATATTATATAAAAAATATATATTTAGTAATTATGAATTAAACTTAAACTATTTGTAGTAGATTCTCATTAACTTAAAATTAGATAATGATTTAATGAAATTCTCTCACTACTAAATTTTACAAGAACAATTTGGTTGGAAAATGCAATGATTCAATTAATACATACACATGTCATATTATGAGGATAGTGTTTCTCAAATGTCTAACCTATTACATTGTCATATGACGTATGCCACTGTGGGGTGGTCTATTCTTGTGTGATGCCTACCAAAACTATATAATGCAATATAGAGGTTGTCCTTATGATAATCTGTGTATGGATTTAATTTCACCCTACTATTGTACACTTGCGAACGCCATTTTTAACATCCATGAAAGCAAATGCTATGTAACTTCATACTATGTATTTATCCTCTTCTAATCATATAGTTAAATAGTATTAGTTTTTTTTTTCCATTAGACGATTATGTTTTGGTTTTTGTTTTGTTTGTTTATTTCTTGTTTTAAGAATAATAATTACACTACTTAGCCTTACCATCATCAAATGGATACACTAATTAGCATGATTATCCGTGATGAGAAATTTGATAATTACAAACTTTTTGCAAGCTAGGAAGAGATCAAGCACATCATGTGGGACATTCGATACAATTTGGATGACATAGTGGTAAGGCTGACCCGAGTGGAATGTTATATAGATTCATACTCTGATACTAACTCCAGTGGTCATCAAGAATAAGTTGTAGTAATCAATGCAGCTCCTCTCAACACTAGCAATGTCAATTCTTCCTTATCAGAGAACAATTCCCATGTTGTTGGCTCTCCTGGATCGCCAGTTATCTTTCTTGACTATTTTTCTCTAAAAGCTCTCTTAGTACTCAGTCGGATAGAAAGTTACAAGGGCTCTATGGTTTTCTCAATTTTCTCCTACACTGTGGTGTTTATTTTTCCTTATGTTGTGTCTCTTATGTCAAGTTTTAGCTATCTCATGCTATCTTTTTGTAAAGGGTGGTATGTTTCTAGTTGAATATATAGTGGAGGTCACCCTAGTTTTTGGCTAAGCCAAATTTCCACTATGCCCCATTTTTATGCACCGAGAATGGGGAATTTTTTTCATTATGAAACTCTCAAAGTTTTGAATAATTTCCAATGTAATACTTCATGTAATTTTCTCAGCTATCAATAGAAATACATAGACATATTTACAAAAGAAAAAATAAAATAATTAATATTTGTATTAGAAAGTTGTTACAACATCAATAGACAACATAATAATACAAAAAGAGAGAGCAATATTTCACAATCCATAATTCAATTATTGTCCCAAAACTTTCAAGTTAACTACTAAAAGACAAAACTATCCTTTTGTGTAGATGCTCAAACTATTCCGCTATAAAACCTCATAAAGACACCTAAAATTTGACCTACTTTGTAGAACATTATGAAACATGGATTAATTAAAGGCATGTTTATTGTATGCTTCCCTTGTTTTGTAGAAGAAGGCCAGGGATCTTAGTCCATACTAGTCATGTTCATATCTCAAAGCATTGGGTGAAATATCCTTATGAGTTAATTGACATTTTGAAACTAGAGATACTTAACTAAAGGTTATATTCCAACACTTAAGCCTATCATTAACTTTTATTAGATTTCAGCTAACTACATCATCTAAATAACATGAAAAACTAAACTCGAAAAACTAATTCCAATACACTAATATTCAATAAACAATATTTTTATTACATAATATCACTTTTTAAGATTATAGAATATAATTATAATTAATCATCTAATTTTAAAAATTAATAAAAATGCTAATTAATAAATATAAATATAAATTAACATATTATTAAAAAAAATTATATTAAAATATTTTATTTTCAAGTGTGGGTGGCATAAGGATGCCCAGTTCTCGCTCAACCATTGGGGAATTAAGGAGGAGCTCACTATGGGAAGCAAAGATAATATCAAAAATACTACTACTTTCAAGTTTAAGGACAAGTTGTGGGAGGATCAGGAGCTAGAGGGTAAAAGGAAGCTAAGATATTATAAGGAAGTGATCAACCCCACCCTTGATAGTCAGACTTATCTCTCTATGTTGTCGAGCAATAAGAGAAAAATGAACATCGCTAAGATAAGAACTAATTAACATGAGCTTCGGAGTGAGACCGGGGAGTGGTCTATTCCCAAGATACCTTGGAACAATAGAATCTATCAGATCTGCAATTCTAACAAGGCGGAAGATGAAAAGCACTTCATTTTAGACTGCTTGACTCTTACTCACATTCACTCTCATTTCCTTACCATTTGTCACACTTCAAATCTTCTCGACCTATTAAGTCAACCCACCTATAGCGATCTTGGAGCACTTATTTCCCTTCTCTTTGATCATAGAAACAAGATTTTGAATAATCAAACTTAGATTCATTCTCCTCTCTTAAGATCCGCTAGAACACATTGGTCTTAACAGACGATAACCATCATTATAATCATCATCAATTTTAAAATATTTTTGAAATCTCTAAAATAAAAATAAGACCCAGCCATTAGTTTTAACTGGTTAGAATTCCTCGTGATGCCCATCTTATCTATTCTTATTTTGTTTGCCTAACGGTTATGTGGGTTGGTGTGATCAATGAAAATATTTTTATTAAAATTTGGTTAGTTTCTTTTTAACCTGCACATTAAAAAAAATGTGATTAATTTGAATATTTGCAAAATTTGGTAATCAACACGTATTAATTTAAGCGTGTTTGTTATTTGTGTTTTTCAATATAATTGATTTAAGCATATTTGTAATTTTTTTTTTTCATATAATTAATTTAAACAGTATAAAATTTAGTGGTGAATAAGGTTGAAAGATACAGTGGTGAATAAGATTGAAGGATATTTTCATTTATTTTATTAAACATGTTAGATATGTTATTTTTTAATTAGATAATTTATTTATTTATTTTTATTTTATTTATTTATTTTAATTTTTAATTTTTTTTACGTTAGGATTTTAGTATTAAAATAAATATTTGAATTTTGTGTTTACAAGGTCTTGGATAGATGGTGATTGAGTATTCTGTTAAGGCACTCCTTGATGTGATGTCACTAGTTCAATTCTCCGCCTTGACTTGATTGGGGTAATATATTGGACATGATGAAGATCCCACCAAACTTACAAAAAATATTCATTTTATAATTTGCTTTAGCTTATAACATAATTTTCCAAAACTACTTAGCATAAGAGAACTTCAAAATATACTAGAAGTTCGACAAAAAATAGCTCTCAACCTCTTCAATTTTATTTTATTTTATTTTATTTATTTATTATTTATTTTTTTATTTTTATTTTTATTTTTTATTTTTTTTATCCAGATCCTCGATTGTCCCAGCGTCCTCTAAGTTCAATTTGACACCGTTTTTGGATAGTTCTGCAATCTTCCTAGATGTTTTCTGTAATATTCTCAAATTTTCACTTCATATTTGGAATATTAGAGTCCTTGATTTTCTTAATAAATTAAGTAAATAAAAGGGTGGAGGGACCCACAAACCTCAAAGATGAATAAAATCTACTTTTAATGTGTGTATGTGGATATTCTAGATCTAGATCTAAAATCATGGAGTAGTGGAGCAGCTCCATTAATGGAGATTCTGTCTCATTTATGAGATAGATTATGGAGGATGAAGCAGTCAAATAAGATCATGGATCTTAAATATAAAATCATGAGGATATTTGATAAGGTTAACTGAGATCATAGTGCATTCAAAACAAGATCGTGAAGCACTTATGATAAGATAGTGGAGGAAGTGGTACATTTAATGCACACATGATGGAGAGGCTGATCACCCCATGTGAACATGATGGAGGACATGAAGCTACATCGCAGTCAAACATGGAGACTATGTCCACATGTACAACGCAGTTTTGGAGTGGGCCTAGGCTATGGAAGCCTCATGCATATAATGAAGGTGAAGGCACAATGGAAGGCATGATTTGGATTATTCATTTCTTGATTTGTTTAGATCTAGATTTGTCTTAGGACATTTCTATGCATGCTTGGGTTGTTTAGCAGAGTTTGCAGTGTTGTTTAGCACAGGGTGTTCCCGAGCGGGAATCCCACCTCTTTCTTTGAGTGATCTCTGGGGAAGAGGATTGTTCTTCATTCCTTATCAGGCATTGGTGCCATCTTCAATAGGTTGTTTCTAGCATTCAGCTAGGAAACCAGTGGAGGATTCATCCTACCACTTTGTTCTTCACATTCAGCCTTTTAGGAGCAGCAGATCTACATCTTGCATTCAGGCCATTGGGTTTACCTCCATGCAGCAGTAGTCCCTTCAAGGATTGCGCAGTTCAGTCCTGTAGATCTATTGGAGGAAGGAAGTTTCAAGTATTTCAGCTGGAAATCATGTGAGGGATCATCTCCTCACATTGGATCTATTGTTTCCATCATTCAGGAGCTAATTTGAGACATCCAGCAGTAGGTTATTGAGCCTCCCTCTCTGACAGTGCAATTTTCTAAAGTTGTTGTTCATCTAGCAGCTACTTTCAGTGGAGGAGATTGGAGGAGCTAGATATTGAGCTTTAGCCCAAGAATCTAGTGAAAGGGTTAGCCGTTCTTGCATAGATTTGATTGTGCATCATTGCAGCCATCATATCATCATATCTGCATTCCCAGCAGCATATATGTGAAGCCCTGAGAGGGTGGTTTTCTTAGACTTACAGATCTAAGAAACCCTTTCTGGGTTATCTTTGGAATCCATCATTGAGCCCGGATCTACAATTTCAGCATCATCGGAGCTCCCTTTCTACCTAGATCTGACTTTATATTTTTCAAGCAGTTGTAGTCCCAACAGTTGCAGCAGGGACAACGTAGTTTACCTTCCAGCAGAGCAGCAGTTACGCAGTCCCTCTTGGGAAATCATTGCAGGGTCATTCTAGGCCACCCTTGTGGCTTGAGTGTCTCGTATTTTGAGCATTGTTGTACTTGATTTTTCACCTCCAATATAATAAAATGGCTCAGCTATTTTTGTGCATTCTGATGTGTATATAGATTTATTGTTTACTTTGCTGCATTTCTTATATTGTGTTTCAGTATTACTGCATTCTCCCTTTTGGTATATTACAGTGGTATCAGAGCATGATCTTTGGCTCAGCTTGTAGACACTTCATCTTTTGCATCAAAAGAAGAAGTAGATAGATGAGATCCATCATGAAGGAGGATAATTCTGCCACTCTTTCCTTTAGATCCATGCAATATCTCTCCAAGGAGGTCAATCAAATGAAGAAGGAAAGGCAGAAAGAAGATCCAAGAAGAAGATTTGATGAGGAAGACCCAAGCACTTCCTATCAGCAAAGAAGAAAACCAAAGAATCATAGATCTCCTCATAGATCTACTATGCCCACTTTCTTTGAAGAAGGTGAAAGGTGTAGAAATGAAGAAAGGAAAGAACCTGAGACTCATGAGACTCTCAGTCTATATCTTAAAGAGTACAAAGAACAATCTAGAGAATTCAAAGAGAGTCTAACTCTCCAAGAATTCTTCCAAATCAAAGAAGAAAGAGGATCCTATAGCAGCAATAGAAGAAAGAGGCACAATAGATTCTATTTGCCTACATTTGATGGATATTCCTCAAGCATTGTTAAGGCTTGGAGGAAAGGGTTAGATGAATTTTTCAGGCTAAATCATGTAGCTGAATAAGAGGCTATCCAAATTGCAGCACTTCATCTTTTAGGTGAAGCCAATGATTGGTGGTTTGGTCACATAGAGCATGCAAAGGTGACTAAATATTCAGATTCCTTTCACAAGTTGAGGAAGAAGTTTGATATGAGAAAACCAAAGATGTGTCACAAAGAGACATTTCCTAAAGGAACAAAGGAGGATGTCAATCTTGTCACTCTGGACAAAAAGTCACTACATTCACCAACAGCTACAGAAGTACTTGCATCCGGAGAAGGGACACTTGCAACTTTGCAAGACAGTCTTGAGTTCTTGACACATAGAGTCCCATGCATGATTCAGGAGATGCATGAGGAAGAGGAGGAAGATTCCAATGCTGGTAAACTTGGAGAAGAGCAGCCATCACTCTTACCAGCAGTTGGAGACACTATTGTCCCAGTTGGAGGAACTCTTGTGTTCTGGCAAGAGGTTCCAACACATCATTTGATCCAAGGTATGTATGAAATTTCATCATATATTATTTCAGTAGATCTTATTGAAACTTATGAGGACATGCCATCAGGGCCAATGCATAACCAAGGGTTAGAAAAAAATGATGATTTGAAGAAACAACATATCACAGCGCAGAGGACCCTTGATCTAATCAAGAGGAGATTAAGCACTATCCCAGTTCATCATTGTTGAGCTACATTCAACCCTTTGAGTTGAAGTGTAGAGTTTCAGAAAATGGAATGAGCATGATCCTATGTACAATAATTGGTTATGAGATCAGTATTGTGCCTTGCTTTGAGACAACACATGTATTACCATGCAGATCTACCGCGTTGTCACTTAGTAGCTGTGAAAATGAAGAGGGCCCATAATTCTTGGAGCATTCTGAAGGTAGCTTCACTCATGAAGCAATGGAGGTAAAGATGGTAGATGGTAGACATCTTGAGATGAGGAATCCTTTCTCCTTTCTAGATGACACTTTCTCAATGAGCATCTCACTACTCAAAGAGAAACTTCTACCTGCAGCAAATCCAAAACTTCATTGGTTTTGGAGGGCCTTTGGTGAAAAGAGAATCTCCTTGAGAGATCTCAATGGAGGTTCACTTCAACATTTCATCAAGTGAAAAGTTCTTCATCAGTTTGGGGAGGATGGTATTCTACAAAGGGAGGATACCATGATTATGCATTATATCAGTCATCATCCACATTGGGATGAGCGGGTGAGGATGATAAGCAAGGGGTTGCATGACCACTTGCAGATATATGACATGGGCCAGCAAGCTTGGTTACGTTGGTTGCCCTTGGGAGATTTCTGTCATTAACCAAAGGCTCCTATTTCTTTGATCCATGCCTTGAAATACACTTATGAAATGAAGGAAGCATGGCTGCGCTGGCTGCTCTTGGGTGAGTATGGTTACCACCCACTAGCTCATATTTTTCTTATTCATACCTTGTGTATCAATGATAGAATGTAGCAAAAGAAGGCATGTTCATTTTGGGTTCCCTTGAGAGAGAGTGGCCATGATCTAAAAATGAAAGTATTTGTATTGTTGTTCAAAGTATTCATTTCCATTAAATTAAGTGTGCAAAGTGTTTGTAATGTCTTGCAAGTAAAACAAAGTGTTTTTGGTAACTGTTTATGAGTTTAAGTGTGAGAGAATGTTAATTAAAATTATTGTTTAACATCTTGAATCTAAAATACACAGCAGAATAACTTCACCATAAACACATAGCAACATGATGAGGCATTTCACCCCTCCTAGGCTACATCTGTCGGGTCCAAGGCTCCCAATGGGCATGTCCTTGATGTATTATGATGCTCAAATTGGTTTTACAATGAAAATGAAGCCTAAACAGGCTAAAATAGCTGTGGAAATGAATTCGTAAGACAGAAATAAGCTAAGTATGGCTTTTATTTCACCTCAAACAGTGAAGTGTAGCCCAATGCAACTCCATTTCCCTCATGGCCCTAATGGCTCTCCAAGCTTCCCTGAAGCAAAAATGGTTGAAAAACACCTCTGTTGGCTCTGCAACCTGTTCCAATGGCTCCAGAATGCTCAGAATACTCAAATTTACTAAAATTTTGTCTAATTTGGTCGAATATGGTGAAAGTTATGATCCAAACTGTATTTTGCCCAAAGGCACTAGAAATCCTCCACTAAAATTGGCTAACTCTAGTTAGCTCCACCAAAAAGGAGTAATATCCACAAATGTCAAAATTGCATGCTAAAACTGGTGGAGACATTTAATTTGATTGTCAGTTGAGTGCGTGTTCATATGCGAAAAGGTCTGACGGTTAGTGTATCTGGCAGTTAAGACCAAAGTCGTGCTCATGGTCATAGCGCTGAGGTCACTTGGTTGGGGGCTAGCACCTGAGTGCTTAACCCATATTTCCACCAGATGATTGGGCTTAGGCCACAGTTCTGCAGGACAGTCACATCCTTATTTCTTTAGCCCTGGGGGCTTACCCTTTGTTTTTCAACCCGACTAAACTACCCGCTATAACGTGACCCGTTTGCGTTCAGGTTGGGTCGTCCTCTGCCGGACTAACCCGAACGCATTCACCAATTTCCGATGTGTTCATGTGACCCACACTCGTTCATCTGCTGCACGAGGTTGCATGCAGGGTGACCCATCAACGTTCGGGTCGGGTCGTGCCCGACTAACCCGAATGCGTTCAGCTCGGGTCAGTCTGCCCACAATCACAATTTTTCAAACAGTCTTAAACCTTTGGCCTAGGGCCACGTGGAAGCCTCTGGGTAGGCCACATGGCACCCTCTGATAGGCCACCATAAAACCATAAAAATGAAATCTTTTTTTTTCCATAAATTTTTTTGAAGATGACAAACTTTCTGAGTTCAAAGGTCAGGTTTGGAAGGTTATTGAGCGTTTTAAAACTTCAATATCTTCCTCATACGACATCGGATTTGGGTCCCATTCACGGCTCCAGAATCGCAGTGACGAGACCTATCCGGTCGTTTAGTTCATAACTAATTCTGAGCAGTTCCAATTTTGAGCATTTTTTCCCTCTTGGACATGATCACCAGATCACACCTCCCCATTGGGAAGCTTTTTAACCCCAAAATCCTTCAATTACCTGTTAAGAATATGAGGGTATAGATCCCTCACCTTTTCCACCTCAATATACTTTGCCTTACTCGGTTTGCTGCCTTTAAGACCAACCCGAATATAATCAACATTTCCCCTCCTCGAAGTGCACGTCCTTCTGTCAAGGATAGCATCCTCTTTCAACTCATCCAAAAATTCTGGCGAGAAATCCTCTATCGATGGCAGCTGAATGTCACTTTCATAATCAGCAATTAAAGGAGGTTCATACAAACGTAAATTTTCCACATTCACAACGGAACACATTTGCATATATGAAGGCAAATCTAGTTGAAAAACATTATTTCCAACTTGTTTAAGGATCTTTAATGGACCATAACGAATATGCTTTAGCTTTTTACCTTCTCCTTGCATTCTTTCCTTACTAATATGCAGCCATACCTCATCTCCTTCTTGAAACTTATGATCAACTCTGTGTTTATTATGCCTCTCCTTGTACTTGCCTTGACTTTTTTCAAGCTATTCTTGAACCTACTAAAGTATGAGCTGAATTATTTCAATGAACATGCGAGATTTTTCAATGTCACTATGCCCATCAATGGCCACATCCTTCTCAAGAATGAAATCTAAAGGTGACTTAGGCAAATACCCAAAGCAAGCTTCAAAAGGTGAAGTATTTGTAGAAGAGTGCTTGGCCTGGTTGTAAGCATGTTGAATGTAATGCAAGTGCTCATCCCAAAGCTTGGGATGTTTGCTACAATAACCTCTCAAAAGATGTACAATGGTTTTGTTCACTACCTCTGTTTTGCCATATGTTTGTGGATGGAAAGCAGTACTCTTCTTCAACTTGGTGTCCATCATCTTCCATAGATTGGACCAAAATTTCCCAACAAATCTGGAATCCCTATCACTAACAATAGAAGTAGGCAAGCCATAATGAACCCATACATGTTGAAAATATAAATCAGCAGTTTGTTCAACAATTATAGCTTTCTTACATGGCATAAGAATACACATCTTGTTGAATCGATCAACTACTACATAAAGATAATCATGTTGCTTTCTAGATAATGGTAGACCTCCAACAAAATCCATAGAAACACTTTCCCATGGTCTAGAAGGTACTGGAAATGGCATATATAAACCAAGCTTTATATTGCTATGCTTTCTTGTAACACATAATGAATAACCTCTAATGAAACGTGAAACACCATATACCATGCGAGGCCAATAACAATACCTCTGTAAATGTGCCACCGTTTTTCTTACCCCGAAATGTCCAGCAATAAGAGAAGAATGAGATTCTCTCATGATGCTTAATCTCTGCCCCTGTGGTATACATAACTTTCCCATATGAAATAGCAAATTATTATGCCAATGATAATCATTCTCCTCAACATGATTCCCTTCACTCAAGTTAGCATACACATCCTTAAAATCAACATCTGATGCATACTGTTCTCTATAGCTCTCATGTGCAATAGAATCATTCTTAAGTAAAGTAGTAGCACTAATAATAGGCCTTGAAAGAATATCAGCAAATTTATTGTAAATACCTTTCTTGTACCTTATTACTAAGCGAAATTGTTGTAGGAAGCCCATCCATCTGAAATGTCGTGACTGCTGCAATTTACTTTGCGACTGCAAGTACTGTAAAGGCTGATGGTCAGTATGAACAATTGTTTCTTTTCCCATCAAATAGTGTTTCCACTTTTTGATGCTTTGTACCAACGCATACACCTCCTTATCATATGTAGGATAATTCACAACAGCACCATTAAATGTCTCAAAATGAAATGTGATAGGCTTACCATGTTGTAAGAGAACTGCACCCATGGCGTAATCACTAGCATCGGTTTGAATCTCGAATGGTTTTCTCAAGTCCAGTAATGCAACGACTGGAGTTGAACTTATCTTCTCTTTCAAAGACTCAAAATATTTCTATTGCTTGCCTCCCCATTGGAAAGCATGCTTCACACTTGTCACTGCATGCATAGGAGCGGCTATGGCTGAGAAGTTAGAAATAAACTTCCTCCAATACTAAGCTACACCCAAAAAAATTCATACTTCTGTAATGGATTTTGGAGTAGGCCAATTCACAATGGCTTATACCTTAGAAGGATCAATTCTCAAAGCACCTCCTCCTACTATGTGTCCCAAATAAACCAAATAAGTCTTTCCAAATTCACACTTTGACATTTTAAGAAACAACTGATTTTTCTTCAAAATATCAAGTACTTTCTTAACATGCATGACATGCTCTTCTCTAATCTTGTTGAAAATTAAGATGTCATCTCAGTAGACAATAACTAAATCATCAAGAAAATGATGTAATACATCATCCATTACTCGCTTGAAAGTTCCAGGTGCATTGCATAAACCAAAAGGCATAACAAGCCACTCAAAGAGTCCCTGTTTGGTTTTAAATGTTGTCTTCCAAATGTCATTTTCTGCAATTCTAACTTGATGATAACCACTACGTAAGTATAACTTAGTGAAATATTTAGCATCTTTCATATTATCTAACAATCATCTATCCTTGGGAGTGGGTAACGATTCTTTACCGTTATCTTGTTCAATGCCCTGAAGTCCACACACATGCGCCAAGTTCCATCTTTCTTTGGAATCAACACTATCGGTGACCCACATGGTGAAGTGCTTGGTCTTATGAATCCTTTGTCCAACAAGTCTTTAATTTGCTTCTTGATTTCAACATTCTCCATGATAGACATGCGGTACATGCCTATGTTAGGAAGAGGACATTCTTGATGTAAATGGATTTCATGCTGAATCTCCCTTTTAGGAGGTAAACCTGTCGGTTCCTGAAACATCTCATGATGTGCATCAACTACATCATATAAATCTGATTTAAGCTTGGAATCACAAATTTCAAATGACTCATGATTCACATTAACCTTGGGCTTAACCATAAGAAGTACAAAATTCTTACTAGAATTCACTAGCCATTTTACCGATGTGCTCTGATAATTAACTCCTTGCCATCTTTAAAGAGATGATACTTATTTTCATGGCGATGGAAGATCGCTTTCCTGTCAAATAAGAAAGGACTTCCCAAAACAACTCCTGATATATCAAGCGGTACTAAATCAATTTCAACTGTGTCAATAAAGTGTGCAGTAATCGCGAATCGCAATATGCACTTTCTTGAGACTTGTAAGTTTGCATCCTTGCATATCCACCCAAGTCGATAAGGATTTGGATGTGGAATGGTCTCAAGTTTAAGTTGTTTGACCAAGTATTCTGATTTGAGATTTTCTTGTGACCCACTGTCAAACAGTGTGTCTATTTTTGTATGTTTTGAGACTACCCTCACATGGAACAATTAAATTCTTTCTTCCTCGTTTGGAGCTTGTACATGAAAGTTTGAAGTACTAGTGCTTGGCTTAGTTTCAGTTTCCTTTCCCTTCATACTTTTCAAACCCATGGCTACAATTTTGGTTTCGTCACCTGAATCATCACCTAAGTCTTGTGGTGTAGTTGTATTAGCTGCAGTTTTCTTCTTTCCTTTGTTTTTGTAAACTGAGCTCTTTTTTCAGGATGTAATTTCCAACAGTTTTTCTCTTATGGGCCTTCTCTTGAATAGTGTTTACATATCACTTTCTCACCCTCTTGTTTTACAGATGCATTCTTTTTTATTTTTCCCTTAAAGGTTTTATCCTTGTTTTTCCCCTTAAAAGGCTTGTTTCTACCCTCATCAAAAGTGTTTTTCCCTCTAGCCTCTAAATGTGTAGCTTGTACACAAACTTCGTCTAGACTAGTAGGATTGAACATAAAGATAGTATGTTTAAGGTAGCTATGAAAACCACCTATATATTTCAACAAAGTATCTTGACTTTGTAAGTCTACCCCTAATAAGAGTGCTCTTCTCCTAAACTCTTGGGTATAGTCTTGTACATTTTGTCCCTTAAGTTGTCTGAAGTTTTTCCAGTTCATGATAGCCTTTTGTAAATGAGCTAATGGATAAAATTGCTTTTTAATTGCAGTAATAAATTCAGCCCATGATAAAGTGTTCTTACCGTGTTTTTTAATTTCATCCTTGGTCTTGGCTTCCCACCAGGCCAATGCTGCTACATCCATTCTCAACGAGGCTAACTGTATCTTGGTGTCGTCATCATGAAAATTTTGTATCCTCAAGTAAACTTCCAACTGTCTGATCCAATTGTCAAGTTTCTCTACATTGACTTCACCGTTAAACATAGGCAACTCAAATTTGACATCAAGCTTTAAAAATGTACTTTTACCAGTGGTTTTAGACTTGTGAGATTGATTCACCGAAGTTGAGGATGACGATGTAGAGGAAGAGGATTAAGATGGGGATGGTGGATCACCATTTCCTCCGTGTCCTTTATTTGACTTGTCTTCACTTTTCTTTCCTCCTGAAGAACCCTCTCCTTATTTCTGGTTTTTATACCCTTCTCTAACAATCCTATCATTCCTTTCTTGGTAGAGTATCCTCACCATCTCAGTCATATCCAAGAAATATTTCTAGAATACCCGTTCTTCTTCCTTGGGATCCATATCTTTAGGAGCTTCTCCCTCTCTTGAAGACATGCTTGAAGCTACTTCTATGGCTCTTAGAGGTGGATCTCTGACCCTTCTTGGTTGTGGATTACTTTGTACACTAACCAAGTGTCCTTCACCTCTCTTGAGTTTAAGCCTAGTAAGCATCAAAACTTGCAAACAATCAACTATATCTTTGCACAAAACAAATGTTGAGTAAAAATCTAGCTCCTAAGGCTCAAATCCTTAGCTTTGTTACCATCTGATCTGAAAATTAAAGTATTTGTACTATTGTTCAAAGTATTCATTTCCATGAAATTAAGTGCGCAAAGTGTTTGTAATGTCTTGCAAGTAAATCAAAGTGTTTTTGGTAGCTGTTTATGAGTTAAAGTGTGAGGGAATGTTAATTAAAATTACTGTTTAACATCTTGAGTCTAAAATACAGAGCAGAATAACTTCACCATAAACACATAGCAACATGATGAGGCAGTTCACCCCTCCTGGGCTACATCTGTCGGGTCCAAGGCTCCCAATGGGTATGTCCTTGATGTATTACGATGCTCAAATTGGTTTTACAGTGAAAACTAAGCCTAAAAAATCTTAAATAGCTATGGAAATGGATTCAGAAGATAGAAATAAGCTAAGTATGGCTTTTATTTTACCTCAAATAGTGAAGTGTAGCCCAATGCAGCTCCATTTCCCTCATGGCCCTGATGGCTCTCCAAGATTCCCTGAAGAAAAAATGGCTAAAAAACACCTCTGTTGGCTCTACAACCTATTCCAATGGCTCCATAATGCTCAGAATATTCAAAATTGACTAAAATTTTGTCTAATTTGGTCGAATATGGTGAAAGTTATGATCCAAACTGTATTTTTCCCAGTGGCACTAGAAATCCTCCATTAAAATTGGCTAACTCCAGTTAGCTGCACCAAATAGGTGGAATCTCTGCAAATGTCAGAACTGTGCGCTAAAAATGGCGGAGACATTTAATTTTACTGTCAGTCAAGTGCGTGTTCATATGCTGAAAGGTCAGACGGTTAGTGTATCTGGCGGTTAAGACCAAAGCCGCGCCCATGGTCATAGCACTGAGGTCACTTGGTTGGGGGCTAGCACCTAAGTGATTAACCCATATTTCTGCCAGATGATTGGGCTTATGCCACGGTTCTGCAGGACAATCACAGCCTTATTTATTTAGCCCTAGGGGCTTAACCTTTGTTTTTCTTCCTGACTAAACTACCCGCCATAACATGACCCGTTTGCGTTAGGGTCGGGTCATCCTCTGCCCAACTGACCCAAATGCGTTCACCAATTGTCGACGTGTTCACGTGACCCACACTCATTCATCTGTTGCATGGGGTTGCGTTCAGGGTGACCCATCAACGTTCGGGTCACGCCGTGCCCGACTGACCCGAATGCGTTCAACCTGGGTTGATCTGCCCACAATCACAATTTTTCAAATAGTCTTAAACCTTTGGCCTGGGGCCACGTGGCACCCTCTGATAGGCCACCATAAAACCATAAAAATGAATTATTTTTTTCCATAAATTTTTTTGAAGATGACAAACTTTCTAAAATCAAAGGTCTTGTTTTGAAGGTTATTGGGTGTTTTAAAACTTCAATATCTTCCTCATACGACATCGGATTTGGGTCTCGTTCACAACACTAGAATCGTAGTGACGAGGCCTATCCGGTCGTTTAGTTTTCAACTAATTCTGAGCAATTCTAATTTTGAGCATTTTTTTCCTCTTAGACATGATCACCTGATCAGACCACCACATGACATCTCCTATGTCTATGTGTTCTGTATTGGGTAGAACTTGGAATGATGCTCTCATGATGTGTATTGATGGTGTTTGCTTGTATTGGGCTGATGTGACATTCCACATGTCTATCAGTATGCTTTTACTCCATGATGCACATGAGGAGGAGAGAAAGCAACTGTCTAGTCAACTTAGTGTTCCTAAATTGATGTCATAAATTGTCAACCAGGGCTAGTAAACTGTTGAAGTGAAGTGCACTATATGTGCCTAGGTATATTCTTCCTACTTCATTGTGTCTAGTGTTTTTCTAGTGTTTTTGGTTTTTTGTTTTTTTATTCTAAGAGGAAAATAACTAAATTGTTGGCAAAGAGAAGTGATTGGTCACACTAAAACAGAACAAAAAAAAATCTACTCTAAACTATGTATGGCACCTAAGAACAAAAAATGCTAATTCACAGATTGCAAAACTTGACAAGAAAAATAACTCATAACATGAACTCAGTCCAATTCATTTCATTAGAGGTATGTTGGAACAACTTGAGAAAAGGATAAGTTTGATGCAATGAGGTTCTCTTAAGTAAACAACAACTTACAATATCACAGAGAAAATCTCATCCCTGGTTAGAAATTTGTTGGAAAATTTTGAGAAAATATTATCTGCAACATAATAAGGAAACCTGTGCTAAATTAACTTATGACACTAAAATTAACCCATTCTACAACTCAAAATGTTACTATTAAGCCTCATTCAAGGGTTAGAGATCTCTTGGAATAGCTTTGGAAAAATGTTGTTTGTAAAATTATGAGAAATTGCAGAACAGTCAAGACCTCAAAATGATATCACTAATTCTTGTCCATATGATAATAATGTGTTAGAAGAGACTAATAACAAGAGCAGTTTGTAAATAATGAAGGCCTTTAAGTCTAATTTAACAGAACTAGAATACAACTAGCTAATAAAAATTGAAATGCAATGAACAGAACTGAACTAATACGCAATTAGCCTTCGAAATACTACAGCTCTATCTCATTCAGTGTTAGTGATATTTTGGAACAACTCATGAGAACAAGATTGACTGCACTATTCGATGTAAGTAAGCATAAAACATGAAGTTCAGAAAACTGCCTAAATTAAAAACGAAACAGAGCTAAAGTTACTTATCTAGAAAATATGCACAAATATTTTCGGACAATAGGGGCCCTCTACCATCGGATTGGCACACGAATCTCCTCAAGATTGCTTCAGATCATGCATTAAATTTGTATTTCTTTCATTAAAGGAAAACGCTTCAAAAATAGAGTATTACAGTCTTGGACAACTTAACAACAAAACATCAACTAGCTAATTGTCTCTCGGTTCACCGAGTTATTCTTATAAGAAAAATATATAACTTCCATTGAGAAGAAATAGGGATAGGTGTCTTTTTCAATTAAAATCGAATTAGAACTCCTGTTGAGGCCTCGTACTCTGCTGAAGACATCTGTAGAGTCCTTGTCCTGGTAGAAGTCTACTTCTTAGTTTTGGTTTCCTCCACATGCATAACCACTTGCAGATTTTTGCTCAGACTTCATAGAGGGCAAGGAATGATGTAGGTGAGTTCTGGAATTCAACCATATGCATTTTTCCTTTAAGTGACACCTGTAACCTGTGTGAACATAAAGATAGTTGCGGAATATGCGACTAGCTACAGAATGGTTGCTTTCTGTAGCTAAGTCTAGTCAAAAATTACTACGACAACAAAACCACAAAAGTATAGCAAGTCAGTCATTGTATGCATTCTTAAAGTGACTTTAATCAATCCTATTGATCTTTTAAGCCTATAATTGATAAAGGACAAAGGAAATGAAGTGGAATTTGGTGAAAGGAAAGGACATCTTTGGGGCTCAACATACCCCCACTGCAAAGCTTTTGCATGTCCTCATGCAATCAATCCATGTATTCTGAAACTTCTGCTAGGACATCTGACTTCCTTTTTCTGCTTTGCTTGGTGTTCAATGGCATCCTAGGCTTCCTTATAACCAATTTGAACCTCAGGTTTATAAGTTCCCTGCTCAACTTTTTATTTTTCTTCTTCAGCTTCTCACTAGCCTTGTACAATTTTTCCATTTGCAGAGAGAGAGTTGTGTTTTTGTTACTTTTCAGCTTGAATTTTTCCCTTAAAATTTTATTTTCATTTTTTATGTGCCTATTAAGTACTTCCAGTTCATATTTATCTCTTCTCAGCACTTCAATGGAAGACTCTTGTGGGCTAGGAGTTCTTCCTCTGTTTTTTGAGGCTCTCTTTTCCAATGACTCAACATAATTA
This sequence comes from Pinus albicaulis, assembly GCA_034641835.2. Lineage (NCBI taxonomy): Eukaryota > Viridiplantae > Streptophyta > Pinopsida > Pinales > Pinaceae > Pinus > Pinus albicaulis. The sequence continues at coordinate 1,484,114,064 of CM076570.1, forward strand.
TAGATTTTTTGTTGTGCTGGGTCTACCTCCAGAGTTCCTCTATCAAGATCCTCTTCGTACTGGTACTCAGGAGATCTATCAGTTGGTGTCTCTTCATCCTCAATATTTATGATTCCCGTTTGCTTAACCCCTGTTTTCTTCAATATGCCTCTAAGCCTATGGCTCCTTCTTAGTTTAGATGGTCCCTCACCTCTCTCCTTGGCATACTTTCTTATTATCTTCTCCTTTTTAAGCTATTTCTTGATTTCAGCCAATTTTTCAGAGATAATCTCCTCACTGTCCTCTTGTATGGATTTACCAGTTTTAATTTCAACAGATTTGGAAATTTTCCCTCTCCTGCTTCTTCTTGCAAGTTTTCCTTCAGATGGAGTTTCTTTAGGTTCTTCAAAGTGATTCCTCAAAAGGAACTCATCCCAATTGTCTCCCACCTTTTTCAAATGATGCTCAATTAGGATTTTAACTAGGCCATGGTGATACAAAGTGGTTTCTAAAAATTGAACCCTTTTTTGGACATTAGTAGCCATCCTCTTTAGGCTATGGAGTGAGAAAAAGGGTAAATTGATTTCTTCATCTAGGAAATGCATCATAAGTCGAATATGATAAACATATAGGGTGCCAAACCTTCCCTCACAAGTTATAAACTTTTGCAGAATTAACAGCATATTTCGCCACTTATTCTTTAAGGCTAAACTAGGAATGCCTTTCTTGAAAACTGAGATATCCATACCTGGTGTTTTGAGCATTTGCCTCCATGCTTCATTGTGAAATTCCTTGTTTTTGAACCATCGTTCACCTTGCCTTGGTAATTCTGCTACTTCTGAAATGAAGGATTCTGTGATAGTGAACTTGACATCACCTATTTCAACTTCTGACCCGTTGAAGGGCCGGGCAAATGTCTTGGTAACCTCCTTATGGAATCCATTGAACTTTTCCAAAAACTGTAGCCATCCAACCTGTTGTAACATTTCTCTAATCTGTGGGTAACCCTCTAAGTATTTGGTTCCGACTGGTTCGGATCTTACAATGAGTCCCATGGTTTTTTTCTCAATCTTCAATTTACTGCTCCGTAACTGCTCTCCTATTCAAGGTAAAAATGGCTATAGAAGGTTGTTTTCTCCCCAAATATGACTTCTCTGTTTTGCAGACAGGAATTGGCTACGGAAAAATGACATGAAATGGTTATGGAATGAGTGAAATACGGTGAGGGTAAATTACACGAAAAATGAGTTTGAGAGCTGTCATGGAGTGAAAGACCACAGAAAAATCTCGTGAGAATTTCAAAATCATCACTCAATATTTCGGGTTAGTGACGTGACCTAATAGGTCACTTCAAGTACTAACCGTTAATTTTTTAATAAATGATGATTTGATATGGCGGAATGGAAGTGATTGGTCCATGAATTTTATGATAGGCTTGATAGGCTTGATTAATACGAATAATCAAAATAACTTTATGAAACATACATATAACTTAACCATACTATAACTTTCATAATCTGTTATCATAATAATTTCACAAGTTACCTTAGCCCTTCTTTTGATTTTTGTGGTTTTTAATATGCTTTGTCTTCCTTTGAAAATCATTGATCTTTCAGTCTTCATAATCCCTTTAATTTTTCTTGTTGACATAGGTGTGCAGGATCAATTTTCTACTGAACAAGTGCTTTCTGGATAGTTGCCTCTAGGATATCTGGCTGCAGAATATACCTGTAAAAGCTTTGAGACATGGAATGAAATGATTTGAAACATGGATGGAATGTAGTATGAAATGAAATAAAATGGATCATGAAATATGGTGGAATGAAGCATGGGTGAAATGAAATATGATGGAATGAAATGGATCATAAATGTGAAGTGGAATGAAATATGAAAAGTGGCCTGCAACTTATGATTTGTAATACTCAATTGCAGAAAGAGATCAAATTTGAAATAAAAATGAGATGGTCCATGAAATGGAGTGAATGAAGTATGGATGAATGGAGTGAATGAAATATGAATGAAGTGAGATATGATGAAGTGAAATGGATCATAAGTGGAATGTGATATTTAAAGTGGGCCTGCACTTATGATTTTACGATAGTTGCTTGCAGGAAAAGAACAATTTTGAAAAGGTAAAGTGTCAGAAAGATTCTGATTTTCACTTTATCTTTTCTGTATAAACATGCTAATCAATTATTATTTTTCATGTATATACTTTTTCTTTTTTTTTAACGCATCTGATTTCAGAAAATACAATTCAGTTGATGAAGAAGAAATATTCTTCTTCATTAAATTCACATCACTGTTCTCTTGGAATATCTTGACAAATTCTTCTCTTGAAAGTGGCTTATGATACAGTTTCAATTTATGACCATTTACAAGAAAAGTGACCTCATCTTCATCTATTGTCCTGATTTTTATTGCTCCATTGTCAAAAAATTTCACAATTTCATATGGCCCAAGCCAATGTGTTCGGAATTTACCTTGAAAATATTTGAACTTTGAATCAAATAAGAGGGCCCAGTCACCTTCTTTGAATTTCTTTTCCTTAATGTACTTATCATGCCATCTAGTCCTTTGTTGTTGGACTATATTTGTTCTCTGAACTGCATCCTGTCTGATCTCATCCAATTCATTAATCTACTCCAATCTATGCTTTTGTGCTTCTGTTAGATCAAGTCCTAGTTGGACTGCCATTTTAAAAGTTTGAATCTGAAACTCTATGGGAAACAAGACTTGTTTTCTATAAACAAGTTCATAAGGAGTATGACATGTTCTGCTTCTCCATGTAGTTTTATAGGCCCACAAGGCTTCATGAAGCCTGTCTGCCCAATCTCTTCTATGTAAATGAACAGTCTTTGTTAGGATCCCTTCAATGACCTTATTAGTAGATTCCACTTGACCATTTGCTTGTGGATGATAGGGAGTAGATTTTCTATGTCTGATTTTGTACCTCTCCACCATTTGTTCCACTAGCTTTGATGTGAATTGAGCTCCTTGATTTGTAACAATTTCTCTTGGGACACCAAAACGAGTAAAAATATCCTCAAAAAGAAAATTAACTACAGATGCTTCAGTAGCAGAAAGTAATGGCTTGGCCTATACCCATTTGGTAACATAATCAGTGCAAACTAATATATATTTCTTTTGTCTTGATGGAGGAATAATAGGTCCTACAAAATCTAAAGCCCATTTCTCAAAAGGTTCAATATGTACCTGAGGCTGTAATGGCATCTCACCTGAAGGAGAAGGTTTCCCTACCCTTTGGAAACTGTCACACCTTTTGACATACTCTTTAGTATCTTTAAAAAGGGATGGCCAATAGTATCCTAAATGAAGGACCTTATAAGCTATCATTTTATCAGCAAAGTGTCCGCCATAAGGTTCATCATGGCATGCCTTGAGAATCTCAGGCATCTCATCTTCTCGAACACATCTCCTAATGATAAAGTCTGGACCTGTTTTGTATAACTCATTAGCAACCCATGAATATTTTGCACTGTCATAAATGATCTTTCTTTTGTCTCTTGCATTCATTATTGAAGGAAATTTCCCTGAAACTAAATAATTAACAATGTCAGCAAACCAAGGAGTTTGAGTAGAAATTGCAAAAAGATATTCATCAGGGAATTGATCTTCAACTGCAGTATTGTCTTTAATGTTTTGGAGTCTAGATAGGAAATTAGCTACTGTATTTTGTTTCCCAAGCCTATCTAGAATGGTAATGTTGAATTCCTGTAAAATAAATAGCCATCTTATGACTCTGCCATTAGTAATTGATTTTTTCATTAGATATTTAATTGCAGAGTGATCTGTGTGAACAAAAGTTTCATAGCCTGTTATATAGTGTCTGAAATGAACAGCAGCTAAGAACTTTTTTTCAGTTACAGTATAATTTAACTCTGAAGGAGTCAAATTTTTACTTGTATAGTAGATGGCATAAGGAATCAGATCTTTTTGTCCCAATACTGCTCCTAAAGCTGTATCTGAGGCATCTATTGAAATATGAAAAGGTAATTTCCAGTTAGGTCCCCTTAAAATAGGTGCTTCCGAAATTTTTGTTTTCAGGGTCTCAAAGGCTAACTGGCAATTAGGATTCCATTTGAATTCACAGTCCTTGGTAAGTAATTTGAAAAGTGGAGATGCTATCTTGGTGAAGTTTTCTATAAACCTTCGATAATATCCTGTAAATCCTAGAAAACTCCTAACATATTTTTGACAACTTGGAACAGATAAGTTAGAGATGACTTAAACTTTTGACTCATCAACTCTAATCCCATCCCCTGAAATGTGATGCCCCAAAACAATTCCTTCAGTAAACATCATAAAACACTTTTCATGACTTAGTGAAAGATTTTCTTCTTTACATCTCTTTAAAACTTTTTCCAAGTTTGCTAAGGCTTCTTCAAATGTGTTTCCATAGACTGTGAAATCATCCATATATACCTCTACACAATCATGTATTAGATCTGAAAAGATTCCTAGTACCGCCCTTTGAAATGTTGCAGGTGCATTGCATAGTCCAAATGGCAATACTCGGTAAGCATAGGTACCCCAAGGACAGGTAAATGTGGTTTTGTCTTGATCTTCAAATGCTACTTGAATTTGGTTATAACCACTAAACCCATCTAAAAATGAGAAGTACTTTTTGCCAGCTAATGTATCTAACACCTGATCTATGAAAGGTAGGGGAAAATGATCTTTAAGAGTAGCTTTGTTTAATTCCCGATAGTCAATACATACCCTCCATTTACCATTTTTCTTTGGCACAATTACCAAAGGAGAAACCCACTGACTATCTGAAATGGGATAGATAAAGTTAACATTTAACAATTTCTGCAATTCTTCCTTAACAATCTCCCTAAGATTTGGATTCATCCTTCTCTGAGGTTGTCTGATTGGTTTACAATTTTCCTCTATGTAGATGTGATGAGTGCAAGTCTTGGGGCTTATCCCTTTCATATTAGTGTACTCCCATGCATATGTAGAAGAATGCCTCTGTAATATCTTGACTAGCTCTTCTTGTTGAGATTTCTCTAGGTTCTTGTTTATGTTTAAAGTTTTACCTGGAAATATCTCAATTGTAGAGCTGCCAAATTTATCCATGGAGTAAAGAGACATCTGTATTGATGATAAAAACTCAATGTTGGATTCTTCTTGAAATTGTTCATGTTTGTATTCTGAAGAGGATTCAAAATTTTCTAAGGTATTCAGAATCTGGCTATCTTCACTAATTTATGAAATCGTGAAGAGAGGTTGTATGTCTTCTTCATCCTCAATCCATTGAGTATCATCTAATTCTATAATTGTTTTTGTTAGAGGATACAAGGTAAATTTCTTGGTTGAACTACCATCAGAGATGTACATATCACTGGATCTACAACTAATGAAAGCATCAGCTGTAGCTAACCAAGGTCTTCCTAATATAATAGGATTCCCTCCTAGATTATTCTTAGGAGTTAGGATCATAAAATCCACAGGATACTCCCAGGAATCTAGGGACACTGGAATGTCTTCTATTACCCCATCAGGTTTGATCACAGATCTGTCTACTAATTGTAATAATGTGGGTGTAAAAAGAAGATTAAGAAGTTTTAGTTTATCCATGATTTGTCTACTCATGATATTGATTGCTGCTCCTAAATCAATAAGTGTGTTTTGGATCTCAGTTCCATTGATGTGTATCTTAACAACTGGATTTCCTGGGTCTAGATACTTTGGAATGGCAATCTTACCCATCAAGATATCTGTTATTTTTCCTACTAGTTGAATTTTCTTTATCTCTTTGATTCTTTTTCCTGTTTTTTTCATGCTCAACTCCTTTATTGTTTTTGCTAGAATTGGAATTTCCTTAATAGCTTGTAATAATGGGATCTTAATACAAACATTTCTCAGTTCATCTAGGAAATCATAATTAGGCACCATAATTTTTTTTTCTACACCCCTATCAATTTGTAATCTTTCTAGAAAGGGAGGTGTAGAGGTAGATGTTGATGGCTGCTCTAATATAGGAGTTGAAGTTATTGGTTCTTTTTGTTTTTATTTTTCAATATTTGGGTCTTGAAAAGGTATGCTCTCTTCAAGACTTTTATTTACCCGCAGAGAATCTTCCTCAGAGTTTTTTTGTTCTTGTATGATTACAGAAGGTTTCTTCTTTTCAAGTATTCTTCCAGACCTAAGTTGAACATCATTAAGGTCTAAAGGAGTAATCAAATAAGTTGGAAACTATTGGCCTTCTATCATGTATGTGTTCTGAGGATTTTTATTGTTGGGGTTTGGTATGGGTTGGGCAGGTAACTGATTTGTTTTCTGAGGAAATGGTAATGGAAGTGGTGAATTTTGATGTTGTGGATTTTGAGGATTTTTTTGAGGAGGGAAATGTGGATATGGTGATAGGATGGTGGATATTGATAGTACTGAGAGTATCTTCCATAGGGATTTTGTGCTCCTTGTGCCCAAGTTTGAGATTTATTTTGAAATTGGGGCCAACGTTGCTGCCACGAATTCCAATTTGGTGGGGGTTGATTATACAGCTGATCATGGAATCCTTGTGTTTGAGGTCCTTGCCAAGGCTTTCTAGAGACAAAATTGAGAGATTCTGTGGAATTTGTAGGGGTTTTTTCTTGAAAGACAGCTTTAAGACCAGGAAGTGAAGGACAACTCTTGGTCTCATGTTTTTCTGAACAAATTACACAAGTCTCTACTACTTTTGCATCCAAAGGGCACTCTCTCAAGGCATTCTTCTTTCTACATTTGGGACAAAAGATTGCTAAGGCATCAGATTCAACTTTTTGCTTATTTTGTTACAACTTAAGGGTGTCTATTTGCTCACTAAGACTCCCTAAAATTTCAGATTTGAATTCATCAAGCATATGTCGTATTTCTACCCTACTTACTGTCCCAGAAGCAGACTTACTTGCCCTTGCAAGAGCAGGATCTCTTGGTCCTTTTACAGTTTTAGATTTCCCTCTTGAAAGGTTGATACATAATTCAGCTATTTCAGGTAATGTGAGCTGAGATATATCCCCTTTTCCCATCATATTAAGGATATCTAACCATTCATCCCTAATTGTCTTCAACAAGAGAGCTTTCAAAGTATCTTGGTCTAAGTTTTCCATTTTTTCTCTCTTGATGTTATAGTTAAATCTCTCCAACAAATCTTCCAAATTTTCATCCTCTTTTTGTAGCATTTTAAACATTGCCTCCTTATAGTTGACTAGCATACAGTAATCTAAATACCTCTCTAGAAATGCATGTTTCATGTCTTCCCATGTCCTAATAGAACTGTTGATCAAACTCATAAACCATTTTAATGTTGCTCCCTTCAATGTTGAAGGGAATAGTTTAAGTTTTTGGGCATCTTGTAAGTAATCATAGGTTCTACATAGGACTTCAAATTCAAATAGGAAGGTTTTGGGATCTTCACTTTTGAGTCCATAAAAGTTTGGAAGGACAGAGGGTGAAATGTTTTTCATAATTGCATTGGTTTCTTCATCTACTATAGGAAACCCAAAAGAGTTTCCCATTTCCCTTCTACCTCTTCCTCTGCCTCCTCCTTCACCTCTACCTCCTTCTCCTTCTGCACCTCTACCTCCTTCTCCTCTACCTCTACCTCTACCCCCTCCAAATAGTGTATGTTCTCCATTAAAGACTCCTCCTCCCCCTTCTTTTTCCATGGTTGATTCTCCTATGGAAGTGGAAAAGTTTATGTCTCTAGCAGGGGTTCTTGAATCTTCTTCTAGGAAAGGTTCAGTGGATGGAGTGGAAATTCTTTCTGATGGAGTATCTGATCTTAAGTCTTCTGGAAGTCTATGATCAGTAAAGTATGGGATGTGGGTTTGAGTTGGAGGTGTGCTGCCTCTTGGTCTTGGTGGAACAAGTGGTGTTCTAGGAATCAAGCTTCTGCTTCTTATGAATCTACCCCTTGAGTCTCTTTCTCTACGCATATCATTGTTTTTGGGAGGTAAGAAACAAGGCTACCTAGTTACACTTCCCCGGCAACGGCGCCAAAATGTCTAGTCAACTTAGTGTTCCTAAATTGATGTCATAAATTGTCAACCAGGGCTAGTAAACTGTTGAAGTGAAGTGCACTATATGTGCCTAGGTATCTTCTTCCTACTTCGTTGTGTTTAGTGTTTTTCTAGTGTTTTTGGTTTTGTGTTTTTATGCTAAGAGGAAAAGAACTAAATTGTTGGCAAAGAGAAGTTATTGATCACACTAAAACAAAACAAAACCTACTCTAAACTATGTATGGCACTTAAGAATAGAAAATGCTAATCCACAGATTGTAAAGCTTGACAAGAAAAATAACTCATAACATTAAACTCAGTCCAATTCATTTCATTAGAGGTATGTTGGAACAACTTGAGAAAAGGATAAGTTTGATGTAATGAAGTTCTCTATAGTAAACAACAACTTACAATATTACAGAGAAAATCTCATCCATAGTTAGAAATTTGTTGGAAAAATTTGAGAAAAGATTATCTACAACATAGTAAGGAACCCTATGCTAAAATGACTTATGACACTAAAATTAACCCATTCTTCCACTCAAAATGTTACTATTAAGCCTCATTCAAGCGTTAGAGATCTCTTGGAATAGCTTTGGAAAAAGGTTGTTTGTAAAATTATGAGAAATTGCAGAACAGTCAAGACCTGAAAATGATATCACTAATTCTTGTCCATATGATAATAATGTGTTAGAAGAGACTAAGAACAAGAGCAGTTTGTAAATAATGAAGGCCTTTAAGTCTAATTTAACAGAACTAGAATACAACTAGCTAATAAAACTTGAAATGCAATGAACAGAACTTAACTAATACGCAATTAGCCTTCGAAATACTACAGATCTATCTCATTCAGCGTTAGTGATATTTTGGAACAACTCATGAGAACAATATTGACTGCACTATTCGATGTAAGTAAGCATAAAACACGAAGTTCAGAAAACTGCCTAAATTAAAAACGAAACAGAGCTAAAGTCACTTATCTAGAAAATATGCACAAAGCCTTTCGGACAATAGGGGCCCTCTACCATCGGATTGGCACACGAATCTCCTCAAGATTGCTTCAGATCATGCATTAAAGTTGTATTTCTTTCATTAAAGGAAAACGCTTCAAAAACAGAGTATTACAGTCTTGGACAACTTAACAACAAAACATAAACTAGCTAATTGTCTCTCGGTTCACCGAGTTATTCTTATAAGAAAAATACATAACTGCCATTGAGAAGAAATAGGGATAGGTGTCTTTTTCAATTAAAATCGAATTAGAACTCCTGTTGAGGCCTTGTACTCTGCTAAAGACATCTGTAGAGTCCTTGTCCTGGTAGAAGTCTACTTCTTAGTTTTGGTTTCCTCCACGTGCATAACCACTTGCAAATTTTTGTTCAGACTTCGTAGAGGGCAAGGAATGATGTAGGTGAGTTCTAGAATTCAACCATATGCATTTTTCCTTTAAGTGACACCTGTAACCTGTGTGAACATAAGGATAGCTGCAGAATATGCGACTAACTACAGAATGGCTGCAATCTGTAGCTAAGTCTAGTCAAAAATTACTACAACAACAAAACCACAAAAGTATAGCAAGTCAGTCATTGTATGCATTCTTAAAGTGACTTTAATCAATCCTATTGATATTTTAAGCCTATAACTGATAAAGGACAAAGAAAATGAAGTGGAATTTGGTGAAAGGAAAGGACATCTTTGAGGCTCAACAACAGCAAGATCTCTTGTTGCTTTGGTTGCTTTTGGGGGAGTTTGGCTTGTCCATATTACATGGAGGAGATGGAGGATGGCAGCAAAGGGCCTTACTCCGATGGAAACTATTGGAAATATATGGTTTGACATCTTTGTCTACCCATTTATCTCATTTTCTTCTTTTGCATAATGTTGGAATGATGCTTGGATCCAACAAGGCCAACAGGGCTAAGGGAGAGAGAATGTCAATGCTCAATCAAATTCATAAAGCATGGGATGAAGAAATGTATTGTGAGATGGAGCTTTTCCTTTATGGAAAGAGCCACTTTATTTTATGTATCTCATGTATTAATCATGATGTTGGGCATCATATGGTTGTCACTTGGCACTTCATGGTAGAAGGAGGACACCTAACCATACAGTTAGAGGTCATTCTATGTATTTTTGAAAGACAACTTTGGAACCAAACATGCATAACACATTGCAGCCAATGGAGGAAACCCTCCTTATGTGGATGCCATTTGGAGGGGAATAGATGGTTTTGCATATACTTTTGGAGTTGCCTGAGGACAAGCAACATTTTGCCAAGGGGGGACTGTAATATTCCCAAATTTTCACATCATATTTGGAATATTAGAGTCTTTGATTTTCTTAATAAATTAAGTAAATAAAAGGGTGGAGGGACCCACAAACCTCAAATATGAATAAAATCCACTTTTGATGTGTGTATGTGGATATTCTAGATCTAAATCTAAAATCATGGAGTAGTGGAGCAGCTCCATAAATGGAGATCATGTCTCATTTATGAGATAGATTATGGAGGATGAAACAGTCAAATAAGATCATGGATCTTAAATATAAAATCAGGAGGATCTTTGATAAGGTCAACTGAGATCATAGTGCATTCAAAATAAGATCATGAAGCACTTATGATAAGATAGTGGAGGAAGTGGTGCATTTAATGCACACATGATGGAGAGGGTGATCACCCCATGTGAACATGATGGAGGACATGAAGATACATCGCAGTCAAACATGGAAACTATGTCCACATGTCCAACACAGTTTTGGAGTGGACCTAGGCTATGGAAGGCTCATGCATATAATGAAGGTGAAGGCACAATGGAAGGCATGATTTGGATTATTCATTTCTTGATCTGTTTAGATCTAGATTTGTCTTAGGACATTTCTATGTAGGCTTGGGTTGTTTAGCAGAGTTTGTAGTGTTGTTTAGCACAGGGTGTTCCCAAGCGGGAATCCCGCCTCTTTCTTTGAGTGATCTCTAGCGAAGAGGATTGTTCTTTATTCCTTATCAGGCATTGGTGCCATCTTCAGGAGGTTGTTTCTAACATTCAGCTAGGAAACCAGTGGAGGATTCATCCTACCACTTTGTTCTTCACATTCAGCCTTTCAGGAGTAGTAGATCTACATTCGACATTTAGGCCATTGGGTTTTACCTCCATGTAGCAGTAGTCCCTTCAAGGATTGTTCAATTTAATCCTGTACATCTATTGGAGGAAGGAAGTTTCTAGTATTTCAGCTGGAAATCCTGTGAGGGATTACCTCCCCACATTGGATCTATTGTTTCCATCATTCAAGAGCTGATTTGACACATCCAGCAGTAGGCTATTGAGCCTCCCTCTTTGACAGTGCAGTTTTCTGAAGTTGTTGTTCATCTAGCAACTATTTTCAGTGGAGGAGATTGGAGGAGCTATATCTTGAGCTTTTATCCCAAGGATCTAGTGAAAGGGTTATCCCTTCTTGCATAGATCTGATTGTGCATCGTTGTAGCCATCATATCATCAGATCTAGCTTCAAATCTACATTCCCAGCAGCATATATGTGAAGCCCTAAGAGGGTGGTTTTCTTATACTTACATATCTGAGAAACCCTTTCTAGGTTATCTTGGGAATCAATCATTGAGCCCATATCTACAATTTTAGCATCATTGGAGCTCCCATTCTGCCTAGATCTGACTTTCTATTTTTCAGGCAGTTGCAGTCCCAACAGTTGCAACAGGGACAGTGCAGTTTACCTTCCAGCAGAGCAGCAGTCCCTCTTGGGAAATCATTGCAGGGTCATTCTAGGCCACCCTTGTGGCTTGAGTGTCTCATATTTTGAGCACTGTTGTACTTGATTTTTCACCTCCAATATAATAAAATGGCTTAGCTATTTCTATGCATTCTGATGTGTATATATATTTATTGTTTATTTTGTTGCAGTTCTTATATTGTGTTTCATTTTTACTGCATTATCCCTTTTGGGATATTACATTCCCACCCTGGTGCATTGAAGCCCAAAGCTCATGAATCCATTCTGATATTACCAATAAATCCTTGGAATGACATTCCGCTAATAAAAGAGGAAGTGAAGTTAAGCTCTGCACGAAGGGGAGTAAATTTAATGAGAGAGTTGGGGCTCCCCACTCCTGAGATATATCCCTTCCACACTGAGGAGTTAAATTCACATGCCACTTGTGCCCACAGGCAGAAGGTTTCAATCACCAATTGTGCTTCGTGCAGTACTCAGTCATTGTAACCCAAGCCAGTATTAATGAAGGTCGACGATTCTCCCTTAATCGAGATTCACAAATCAAATTTAGAGTACCTGTTTTCTCTTAGAGAATGTAGAAATTATACAAACAATATGTATACCAATTAATTCAATCGGATCATGTAATATACTAAAACAAGATATTGAATCCTTCTACAATGTTTTCGGAAAATAAACACAATCGCAGAATCACACCAAGTAAGAGAAAGAAGCAAATCAATCGCACAACACAGATATTTTTCCTGGGGAAATATTGCTACTCAAAACCCCTCTATCTTTATTTTATAATCAACCAAGGAATCATGAAACAATACAATGCACTCTTCTCACAAGAGTTTGTTGCACTCTACCAACCAGCTCACACTGATCTGGACAAAATCGACCAACACTTAGCCAATTTCCTGCCTCTGCTCAGCCTGCCTGCCTTGCGCAATTCTAAGAACAATTGATCCCTATTAATTAGAAAATTCAACCTTTCAAAACTGCGCAATGCATCATGGGAAATATTATGGTTGTCTAATTGTGTGCCGGCAATTTACTAATAATACAACTGATAGATAACATCCCTTTAACCTCTGTCTCAACTGGGTCTTCATCGAAACTGACATGCATGCAGCTATTAATATTAAATCATCAGTCACTTGATAGATCACTACATGTGAATTAAATATGATTTAATTCACTTGACCTCTCACTAGTGCAACAATCAGTTACAACTAGTTAGACTCACTTTAACTCACTTAATTGAATTAATTGATTTCGCATGCATTAAACTAATACACTAAATGAAACTTGGACTCTAAAACCAATAGAATCACTCTACACGCCTCACCAACCACCCTCAAATCGAATTTCATGATCTAACTGAGTCTATCACACTCAGTTAACTATTACAAGTATTATGAGATAAGATTACAATTTATTGTTTGATTTAATTAAGGGAAAATTAAATTAGACACATGTTTCTTATTGAATTTTCAAAACTCCCTCTCAACAAGAAATGGATTATCAGCTACCCCGATACTGCCTATGTGGTATTCGAATTTTCTCTTAGCGAGTGCCTTTGTCAGAATATTTGCATCCTGATCCTCCATGGGAATGTACTGAAGTAACATAATGTGTCTCTGAACACAATCTCTAAGATGGTGGTACCAGATGTCAATATGCTTGGACCTGTCATGGAATACTAGATTAACAGAGAGCTTTATGCAACTCTGGTTATCACAATGTATCACCATTGAATCCATATGATGTCCAAACTAACCAACAAGTATCTTCCTCATCCAGATGGCCTCACATGCCGCCTGACTGGCTGCCATGTACTCTGCCTTGGCTGAACTGAGTGCAACTTGTTAGACTCGGTCTTGTCAGTCCTCTGTCATTTTTCATCATTTGCAGTCATTAAATGCCATTTTGGTCAAAAGGGGTCATTTTAATTCCTGAGTCCAGGGTTTTGTCTTCATAAGTGTGACATAACGCTTGCAGGCTAGAGGAAGGTTCCGTAAGTGTTTATTTCAGGAATGTCATCGTCAATAATGCGAGATTGATTCTTCTTCAAAACCCTGTTTTGAAGAAGAAATCATCAAATGTGTTTTTTTAAGAATATGTAATTTGTCAAAATGTTTCAAGTCCTACAGCTCTTCAATGGCAGCCCTATTTCAGCTTCAGTAGCTCCTATCCCTGCAAAACAATCAACAGAAGAACCATCATTTCAGCTAAAGAAGGTCAAGAGGAAACAAAAGACAGAGTTTACATTAAAGATATGAGCAAAGTGCCAAAGCCTGCAAAATCAGAAAGAAAGTTTGCCAAATTAAAATATCAAAGCTCATGCCATAAAAATAGTTTGGTCTCTTCCATTTGATTGGTTCCCTTTCACGATCCATGATTGTTACAAACACATTTGGCACTTTTGGACTCATACTCATGTTCTTTCTTGGTGGTTTTATACTCTCTAAAGGTGATATAGGCTACACAGTCCTTTTCAATTTTCTGGGGACATTGGCTTTACGTTATTTACAGCTCCTTGAGAAACCCCAAGCAATGATTCCTCGGGATGTTTTGAAAGAAGAAACTGTTCATAGAACTGGTGAGAATTTTTCATCCCCGTTTAAAGGAGACTTGGGACGCAGTGAAACATATCAACAGCAAACTTATCAGGAGTCTGTCCCCAATGAATTTGATGTCTTAGAGAGTAATGAACGAAATTCTCCAAAGACTGGCATGATTTTACCTTTTCAACCATTAGCAATGACATTTTACAACATCAATTATTATGTTGATGTACCAAGGGAAAATCGATGTGGACGGCATGGAAAGAAATAGATTGCGGTTGCTGTGCAATGTGAGTGGAACAGACAGACATACATTCTCCTCAAGTAACGGTGGAAGAGTCCCTTGTTTATTCTTCATGGCTACGACTTCCTAGAGATGTGGACAAGAAAATAAGTGAAGCCTTTGTAAATGAAGTAATGAGGTTAGTGGAGCTTGATTCTTTGCGCGACGCATACAAAGGAGCGCACGGCGCACTGGGCGAAATTTTGCAGTGTTATTTCCTTCTGGCGCAGCGCACTTGTTCAGCGCGGCGCGTTGGGCATGCGAGCGGCGCATTGAGCCCACCAGCCCCAAACTCATCAGCATTCAGTGATTTTTCAATTTCAAACAATCTTTCCGCGCCAAAGATTGGGATAGGCCTGACAGGCTTTGGTGTTCTTTTCTTTTTCTTGGGAGTTATCTTCTTGTTCGACAAGGCTCTTTTGGCAATGGGAAATATCCTCTTCTTGGCAGGAGTTATGTTAACAATTGGTATGAAGTCAACGACACAATTCTTTATGAAACAAAGCCATTACAAGGGTTCAATTGCCTTTGTCGTTGGATTTTTGTGGTTCTTGTTGGATGGCTCGTCATTGGAATGATAATGGAAGTTTATGGCTTTATTGTTCTCTTCAGTGGTTTCTGGACCACTGTTTTGATATTTTTGCAGAGGATTCCTGTTCTGGGCTGGTTACTCCAACAACCATTCCTTAGTTCGCTTTTTGGCTATCGACAGAGAACGGTACCAGTATAAAGTGAAATAGCGTTTACGTACATACAGTTTCGCAATGAGCAGAGACAGGCCTGGGAAATTTTCGAGTCATTAGATGTCAAATATGTTTGGAGACATGTTGTAGAATATCTGTGTGACAAGGCAGATTATGAAGAAATTGGATCTGCAAGATGCCGGTGGTGTTTTGTACATTAATTCCATAATCTTTGGATGTGAACAATCTTCTCAAATGATTACTCCTTCGACACAGTTTTCTGCAATTCAGCATGAGAGGTTCCTTTGTTATGTCACCTGGAGTTTTTTATTTTCACCAAGATGAGATGTTTCGGGCCCCAAAGTTTTACACTCAATTCGGACTTCCATGGTTCTCTTGTATTTGAATGCATGGTGACAAAGGAAAGGCATGTGCACGTTTTTACTGTAACCTAGTGCATATGGTTAAAATGACAAGTTAAACACGCCTAAATTTGAAACGTAGATATTTACCACAGCAGAAAAATAGGATTAGGTAGTCTATTTATGACTTCAGTTGGTAATTCATAGAGTCTACGCTCTAGGTTTGGTTTTCATTGGTCATTAGAAATTCTCATCTAGAATAATGTAAGGCTTTTCTATCTTTAGAGCAGATGGATGATCCTTTTCTATCTTCATGGCTTCAGTTGAAACATCGCTCTATTTTGATTAATTTGTTATCACATCTCAAGGTTTATTTATTTGTATTGAAAACCATTTGTAAAGGGGGAGTTTTGGCGGTGTGTAGAGGAGAAATACGAGCTTCCACTTTGTACGGTTTGACAGAGGAATAATGGAAGGATGCAACTCTGGTTCATAAGGTCCCTGTGGTGTGAGTTTAGCGAATGTTTTTTTTTTTTGTCTCATATGTATCTCGTTATGTTTTTCATTTTATTCATAACCGTTTCAAGCTGAAAGCTTTTGCAGTAAGAGAGGTAGAATCCAATTTGTTGCTCTGCCTTGGGAAGCATTCAGGATTTGTGTATTTTCTTCTGTTGGAAAGGATTCATTGTTTAATTCCCTTTTCAACTTTCTTCAACAGTCTTTACATTCCACATTATTTCAAATTTAATTGTTAAACTTCACTCCTATCTTGCCTTATGGAATAATCTGTGCCTTTGATTAAATCTCTGCTCTTGCTGTCTTTGTCCCATACAGCCCAGAAAAACCAGTCATTTATTAAAAACCTCATTCATATCTATTTACTAGCCTAAAATCAGTTCCCATTTTGAGTCATCTCGCACCCTATTGCTCATTTTATCGAGATTGACTGGAGAGAGCCCTCTCCTGTCCTCGTAGGGCTAGCTACAAGGCTGAGCTTGGTTTGATGTTGC
Organism: Pinus albicaulis; assembly: GCA_034641835.2. Lineage (NCBI taxonomy): Eukaryota > Viridiplantae > Streptophyta > Pinopsida > Pinales > Pinaceae > Pinus > Pinus albicaulis. The sequence goes on from CM076570.1 coordinate 1,484,130,683, forward strand.
CTCGAGTTTTTCCTTCTTCAGCCTGAGGCAGATTCGAGCGCTAACATAGTGGCGACCATACTGGGGAAGTTTTCCCCGGTAAAGGATAACAAAGTCCAGATCTGATCATTGATGGTGAACAATGGTCAGACACTGCAAGGTTGAAATCATCACCTGGCGACTTCATTCACTGAAAAATCCAGAAATCGATGCTTCATGGTGACTTCACTGCAGGGAGATCAGTAGCTTCAAGATTGTCAAGATGGACCGGATTGCAAGAAGATATGCTCCCATGAGCCGAGATCACATTCCAGTTTTTCCGAATAAAATTCCGAAGGTAAATTGGTCAAGGAATCTGCCTACGTTTAATGATGATGGTAAGAAGGATGCTGCTTTACATCTAGTTAGATTTCACATGCATATTCACAAGTTGAAGGTGGATTTTCCTGAAGATTGCTTGATGAAGATATTCCTGGCCACTCTGGAAGGTGAAGCCCAATACTGGTATGAAAATTTGCCGCTGGCCTGTATTTACTGTTTAAAGGATTTTCATGCCCTGTTCATTGAAAGATATCAAGTATCTTACCCATCATTAAATTTAGTTCATGACTATTGCAAACATGCTTCTACTTTTATTGAAAGCCTTGAGAAATATTATGAAGATGATAATTTCATGGATGATGAGATCATGGAAGCTCTGTACGAGAAACCATTTCAGTAGCATGAAGAGAACTTAGAGGATACCCATCAAGATGCTCAGGAGACTTTGCAGCAAGTTGAAGATCATATGCCTGAAAATGATGAAAGAGAGAGTTTCATTTCAGATCTGCACACAGGGGAAGACAGCACGCAGGGAAGTCAAGTTTCAATTTCAGATTGTGATAGTGTCCAGTCAGCTACTTCGGATTCAGATTCAGATTGTGATGACCAAGAACACCTTGTGTTGAATCCCATCAAGGAGCATTCTGCTGTTGAGATCATCTGGAATGCAGAAGACACAATTATGGATCCAAGTGTTTTCAGTTCATTAGAATACAGCCTTCATGAAGAAGCAATCCAGTCAGTTCATGAACAACGAGAGGAAATATTCGTTCAAGTAAGTGAAACAGTTCCCTTGGATGAATTTAAGGTAGATGATAGAAATGTCATGTTTGAGCATCAAGAATCAGCCGAAGTTTCTTTTCTTATGATTGATGACTGTAATGAGAATCTGGTTGTCATGTCATATGAAGATGACCTACAATATATTCAGGCTACAGGAGATCAGAACATTCAGGATTCCCTTTCAGTTTCTTCTTCATATGTTTCATGTGTTGAAATGTTTTTACAAGAGGAGATCTGCTCATCTACCTGTTCAAAGTTTTTTGAAGCCCAGGAGCATACTTTTATTGAAGTACATGATAAAGACAGATTAGAATCAGAAGAGAAAGACACCTTGTTTCTTCAGCTAGAGGTAAATCTTCATGTTTTTCAGGATCCAATGGAAAATCTGTTGTAGTCAGCTGTGAAGGTGTTTATTGATGTGTTCAGTGATGAGGGAGATCATGGTCAGCTATGTTTTTGGATGCCCAGATATCAGTTTGTATTGTTGACCAGGAAATCTGATCGGGAGAATCAGTCAAGAAGGCATCTACTTGATTGGTTACATTGGCATTATGATATAGTTTGATGGTATATTGTATTGTAAGAAACACAGGCGGTTATGTACTGCCATCAAGCTTTAAGTTTTAAATTTAGGTCTTAGTCATGTTGAGTTAGTTTGTTAGAGTCAAGTCTTTCAGTGATTTCAGTTTCGAAATTCAGTCATCAGTCTTTTGTCAAAATAATGATTCCATAGCCCAAGGGATGGAGGCACTGTCTGCTCTCCAAAAGATCTGTAGTTCTTGGCACCTCCAAGAAGAGGCAGTTGCCATCCCCATTGGATCCAATGTTAGACTCGGTCTTGTCAGTCCTCTATCATTTTTCGTCATTTGTAGTCATTAAATGCCATTTTGGTCAAAAGGGGTCATTTTAATTCCTGAGTCCAGGGTTTTGTCTTCAGAAGTGTGAAATAACGCTTGCAGGCTAGAGGAAGGTTCCGTAAGTGTTTATTTCAGGAATGTCATCGTCAATAATGCGAGATTGATTCTTCTTCAAAACCCTGTTTTGAAGAAGAAATCATCAAATGTGTTTTTTTAAGAATATGTAATTTGTCAAAATGTTTCAAGTCCTACAGCTCTTCAATGGCAGCCCTGTTTCAGCTTCAGCAGCTCCTATCCCTGCAAAACAATCAACAGAAGAACCATCATTTCAGCTAAAGAAGGTCAAGATGAAACAAAAGACAGAGTTTACATTAAATATATGAGCAAAGTGCCAAAGCCTGCAAAATCAGAAAGAAAGTTTGCCAAATTAAAATATCAAAGCTCATGCCATAAAAATAGTTTGGTCTCTTCCGTTTGATTGGTTCCCTTTCACGATCCATGATTGTTACAAACACATTTGGCACTTTTGGACTCATACTCATGTTCTTTCTTGGTGGTTTTATACTCTCTAAAGGTGATATAGGCTACACAGTCCTTTTCAATTTTCTGGGGACATTGGCTTTGCGTTATTTACAGCCCCTTGGGAAACCCCAAGCAATGATTCCTCAGGATGTTTTGAAAGAAGAAACTGTTCATAGAAGTGGTGAGAAGTTTTCATCCCTGTTTAAAGGAGACTTGGGACACAGTGAAACATATCAACAGCAAACTTATCAGGAGTCTGTCCCCAACGAATTTGATGTCTTAGAGAGTAATGAACGAAATGCTCCAAAGACTGGCATGATTTTACCTTTTCAACCATTAGCAATGACATTTTACAACATCAATTATTATGTTGATGTACCAAGGGAAAATCGATGTGGACGGCATGGAAAGAAATAGATTGCGGTTGTTGTGCAATGTGAGTGGAACAGATAGACATACATTCTCCTCAAGTAACGGTGGAAGAGTCCCTTGTTTATTCTTCATGGCTACGACTTCCTAGAGATGTGGACAAGAAAACAAGTGAAGCCTTTGTAAATGAAGTAATGAGGTTAGTGGAACTTGATTCTTTGCACGACGCATACAAAGGAGCGCGCAGCGCACTGGGCGAAATTTTGCAGTGTTGTTTCATTCTGGTGCGGCGCACTTGTTCAGTGCGGCACGTTGGGCATGCGCGCGGCGCGTTGAGCCCACCAGCCCCAAACTCATCAGCATTCAGTGATTTTTCAATTTCAAACAATCTTTCCGCGCCAAAGATTGGGATAGGCCTAACAGGCTTTGGCATTCTTTTCTTTTTCTTGGGAGTTATCTTCTTATTCGACAAGGCTCTTTTGGCAATGGGAAATATCCTCTTCTTGGTAGGAGTTATGTTAACAATTGGTATGAAGTCAACGACACAATTCTTTATGAAACAAAGCCATTACAAGGGTTCAATTGCCTTTGTCGTTGGATTTTTGTGGTTCTTGTTGGATTGCTCGTCATTGGAATGATAATGGAAGTTTATGGCTTTATTGTTCTCTTCAGTGGTTTCTGGCCCACTGTTTTGATATTTTTGCAGAGGATTCCTGTTTTGGGCTGGTTACTCCAACAACCATTCCTTAGTTTTCTTTTTGGCTATCGACAGAGAACGGTACCAGTATAAAGTGAAATAGCGTTTACGTACATACAGTTTCGCAACGAGCAGAGACAGGCCTGGGAAATTTTCGATTCATTAGATGTCAAATATGTTTGGAGACGTGTTGTAGGATATCTGTGTGATAAGGCAGATTATGAAGAAATCGGATCTGCAAGATGCCGGCGGTGTTTTGTACATTAATTCCAGAATCTTTGGATGTGAACAATCTTCTCAAATGATTACTCCTTCGACACAGTTTTCTGCAATTCAGCATGAGAGGTTCCTTTGTTATGTCACTCGGAGTTTTTGATTTTCACCAAGATGAGATGTTTCGTGCCCCAAAGTTTTACACTCAATTCGGACTTCCATGGTTCTCTTGTATTTGAATGCATGGTGACAAAGGAAAGGCATGTGCACGTTTTTACTGTAACCTAGTGCATATGGTTAAAATGACAAGTTAAACACGCCTAAATTTGAAACGTAGATACCTACCACAGTAGAAAAATAGGATTAGGTAGTCTATTTATGACTTCAGTTAGTAATTCATAGAGTCTACGCTCCAGGTTTGGTTTTCATTGGTCATTAGAAATTCTCAGCTGGAATAATGTAAGGCTTTTCTATCTTTAGAGCAGATGGATGATCCTTTTCTATCTTCATGGCTTCAGTTGAAACAGCGCCCTATTTTGATTAATTTGTTATCACATCTCAGGGGTTATTTATTTGTATTGAAAACCATTTGTAAGGGGGAGTTCTGGCAGAGGTGTGTAGAGGAGAAATACAGAGCTTCACTGTACAGTTTTGACAGAGGAATAATGGAAGGATGCAGCTCTGGTTCATAAGATCCCTGTGGTGTGAGTTTAGCAAATGTGTCTTTCTTTCTGTTTCATATGTATTTTGTAATGTTTCATAGTTCATTCATAATCGTTTCCAGCTGAATGCTTTACAGTAAGGGAGGTAGAACCCAATTTATTTGCTCTGCCTTGAGGGAGCATTCAGTATTTGTGTAATTTTCTTCTGTTGGAAAGGATTCATTGTTTAATGCCCTTTTCAACTTTCTTCAACAGTCTTTACATTCCACATTATTTCAAATTTAATTGTTAAACTTCACTCCTATCTTGCCTTATGGAATAATCTGTGCCTTTGATTAAATCTCTGCTCTTGTTGTCTTTGTCCCATACAGCCCAGAGAAACCAGTCATTTATTAAAAACCTCATTCATATCTATTTACTAGCCTAAAATCAGTTCCCATTTTGAGTCATCTCGCACCCTATTGCTCATTTTATCGGGATTGACTAGAGAGAGCCCTCTCCTGTCCTTGTAGGGCTAGCTACGAGGCTGAGCTTGGTTTGATGTTGCCTCGAGTTTTTCCTTCTTCAGCCTGAGGCAGATTCGAGCGCTAACACAACTGATCTCTACTTCCTATTGTACCAAGAAACTGTTGTTGATCTGATGCTGAAGATCCCTCCTGAAGTGCTCTTCCTTTCTGATGGATTGTCTGCCCAATCTGCATCAGTGAAGCCTTGAAGCTTCACTCCCTCTGTCTGTCTGTACCATAATCCATACTTTGCAGTGCCCCTGAGATATCTCAAGACATGCTTCCCCGCCTTCCAAAAGATCTTGGTCAACTTAAGCATAGCTTGACTAATTTGGTTAACTACGTAGCATATTTCTAGTCATGTGTTCACCAAGTACATGAGTGAACCCACAAGCTTCATGTAAACAATAGAATCCACTACCTCACCTAAAGTAGCATCTACCTTCCTCCAGTTTCCTGCAAGAGGAGTCTCCATGGGTTCACAACTCTCCATGTGGAACTTCCTCATAATCTCTTTGGCATACTTGCCTTGAGAAATCAATAGCTCCCCATCCCACTGCCATATCTATAAACCAAGGAAATAGTGAAGGAGTCCCATGTCCTTCATCTCAAACTCTCTTGCAAGATCCTCTGTTCAAGAAGTTATGAGATGCTCATCACCTGTCAGAATAAGATCATCTACATAAAGTACAATAATCATAATCTTACCATCAACCACAATCTGGTACAGGTTCGCATCTGCTTCACTCTTCGTGAAGCCCAACCTGGTGAAATATTTGTCAATCCTTGTGTACCAAGCACGAGGTGCTTGCTTCAGCCCATACAGTGCTCTATTGAGTCCGCACACATGTGACTCCTTGCCAAAGGTCTCAAAACCTTATTGTTTCTCAATGTACACTTCTTCCTCAATAACTCCATTGATAAATGCATTCTTCACATCCATTTTATGTATATTCCAACCCATCTACGCTGAGAGTGCAAGGAGAGATCAAATCGATGAGTATCGTGCAATTGGTGAAAAAGTGTCCTCATAGTCAATCCCCTCAACCTGTGAGAATCCCCAGGCTAAAAATCCAACCTTGTACTTATCCACACTCCCATTTGCTGCCTGCTTCACCTTATAGATCCAACCACTGACTTCTCGACTGGTCTTGGGACAACTTCCCGTGCACTTTTCCTGATGATGGAGTCATACTCCTCAACCATGGCGTCAACCAAAGTTGGTTGTTGCACGACTTCCTCAAAAGAGGATGGTTCTATCAAAATACACTTGCTCATAAAATCCATGTATCCAATATACCTATCTCATGACTGTCTATGTCTGCGATGTGATGTAGGTGCTCCTACATGTTCTGTCGCATCAAGTCTCAATCTGTCAGCCTCTGTAGTGCGCCTCCTACCATGTCTGGTGGATGGATCTGCATGAGTGTTTTCTGCCACTCCATGATCCTCCTCATGTTGCTGCTCCACATCTTTAGGTTCATCCTTTGGAATCAATAGTTTCTCATCTACATGCAAATCAAGCTCCCTCTCAATGGACAACCGTTTGGATTTCTCCTCATCAAATTTTACATCTCATCTAACAACTGTCATCCTGTTGTTCGGAAAATACACCTGATAGTTGTGGGGAGTATTATTGTACCCCACAAATATATCAATCTCTGTTATTGGTTCTAAGCTCTTTCTGGAATCTTTGGTCACATGGAAATAAACAGATGACCCAAAAAAATTAAAATATGAAACATCAGGTTTCTTACCAGAAAAAGCCTCCTCTGATGTACTCATGCCAAGTATCTAATGAGGACTACAGTTCTGCACAAATACCAATGTGTTGCATGCCTTTGCCAATAGATGTAACTATAGGCCCTAATCATGTACATAGCTCATGTCGCACCCACAATTGTTATGTTCTTTCTTTCTGAAACCCAATTATGTTCTGGGTTATGAGGTGCAATCAACTCTCTCTGAATTCCTTCTTTGCTACAGAAGTTATTGAATTCATTGGAGATGTAATCACCACCATTGTCGCTCCTTAGAGCCTTCACCTACTTCCCTATATCTTTCTTAACCAGTGCTTTGAACTCACAAAATTTTGAGAACGTCTAATCTATCTTCTGCATGAAGTAGATCCAACACTTTCTAGAGAAATCATCACCAAAAATCACATCCAACACTTTCTAGAGAAATCATCACCAAAAATCACATAATTCTTGTGCTTTGTTGTAGAAGCTGTAGATAATGGTCCACACATATCTGAGTGAACTCTCTCAAGGATTTTTGCTGCTCAGTTATCCTTCTCGTGAAAAGTGGCCTTTGTATACTTCCCTATGGTACATCCCTTGCATGTGTCTATCTGCACAAGAGTACTCTTTGGAAGCACCATAGAAATCTGTTGAATGGCCTTCAAAACACTTTGGTGTAGATGGCCCAATCTCTTGTGCCCTAACTCACCCTCATCCTGGCTCACCACTATGTCTGCTTTACTCATCAATGTTGCGCAACCATCTACATCAAGTTTCTAGAGTTTCTTCACACGAACCCCAATCTTCTTAACATGTATTGTGGCTTTGTGACGAAGGAATGCTTTCCCTTCACTGAAAACCACTTCATATCCTCTATCCTCCAGCATAGAAATTGGAACTAAATTATTTTTCAAGCCTGATACATGCATGACATATTTTAATAAGAAATATTTACCTAATTGTCTCTGGCAAGTAATTGTAACAATTCTGGTAGCACTATACCTCCCGTCATCACCCATCTCGATGTGCATCAGAAGATCTTTCTCCTCCAAGCTACTAAAGAGTTCTTTGTCTCCCATGATGTGGAAATATGCACCACTATCCAAGTACCATACTGATCCCATCACATTAAACACCATGCATGCAATGAGTGAGAAGTCCAACTCGAACTATGAAGCCAAAGCATCACCCATTGCAGATCCTGAAGCCTTCTTGTTTTTCTTCTTCTTATGTGGAAAATTAGTGGCATAATGTCCATGCTCGTGACAGTGAAAACATTTCACTCTGGACATGTCATGCTTCTTGCCTTCTTTGTCGGTCTTAGATTTGGAATAGGATTTCTTTCCCTTCCCCTTCTTTGCCTTACCAGTGAAGGCGCAATTTTCCTCATCATCTGTCTTGGACGAGGATCCATCCCTGGTATTCTGCCTGAATTCTTCTTGTACCAAATCCGACCAAAGTCGCTCCGAATCTGGTAGCTTCTCCCTCCCATTGACAGAGTCCTGATAACTATGCCAGCTCTTGGGAAGGCCTAGAAGTGCTAGGCTCACCAAGTCATCATCTGCTACAGTAATATCGACACTTCCAAACTCATCTCGAGATTGGATGAACTTGGTCAAGTATTTCGGAATAGTGTCGCCTTTCTCCATTTTGATTTTCCTGAGCTTGTCCTTCAGTGCCAATTTTCTGTGGTCACTGTTGTTCTGAAAAATATCTGTCAAGGCCTTCCACATTGCATATCGATTCGCCTTGCCATGGAGACTCAAGACAATGTGATCTTGAACTCCCTCTAATAAGATCCTCCTCGCCTTTGCAACCTTCTTTTGCCAAGCATCAAGAAGAGTGGCATCTGCTGATGCAGGCCTTGGAATATCAATATCGATAAATTCTTTCAACCCGTTGTCCTCTGAAACTGCCTCCATTCTGTATTTCCATGCAATATAATTAGAACTTCCCTCAATTTCATATTCCAATATTAATCCATTGAAAGCCATCTTGATCCGCCTGTCGCACCAAAGAATATTTTTGCAAATTCAAATGTTGTTCAGCACAAACTCAATTTCTTCTCCACTATAGTGATTTTTGACGCTCTGATACCATGTATAAATTATACAAATAATATGTATACCAATGGATTCAATATGATCATGTAATATACTAAAACAAGATACTCAATCCTTCTACAATATTTGCGGAAAATAAACATGATCGCACAATCACACCAAGTAAGAGAAAGAAGCAAATCAATCGCACAACACAAATATTTTTCATGGGGAAATATTGTTGCTCAAAACCCCTCTTCCTTTACTGTATAATCAACCAAGGAATCATGAAATAATACAATGCACTCTTCTCACAAGAGTCTGTAGCACTCTACCAGTTGTCTCACACTGATATGGAAAAAATTGACCAACACTTAGCCAATTTCCTGCCTCTGCTCAACCTGTCTTTCTTGCAAAATTATAAGAAAAAATTATCTCTATTAATTAGGAAATTCAACATTCCAAAACTGTGCAATGCGTCAAGGGAAATCCTATGGTTGTCTAATTGCGCACCGATAATTTACTAATAATACAACTGATAGATAACATCCCTTTAACCTCTGTCTCAACTGGATCTTCATCAAAACTAAAATGCATGCAGCTATTAATAGTAAATCATTAGTCACATGATAGATCACTGCATGTGAATTAAATTTTATTTAATTCGCTTGACGTCTCACTAGTAAAATAATCAATTAGAACTAGTTAGACTGACTTTAACTTGCTTAATTGAGTTAATTGATTTCTCATGCATTAAACTAATACACTAACTGCAACTTGGACTCTAAAACAAATAAAATCACTCTACATGCCTCACCAACCACTGTTGGACACCTAATCCTCAGCGAGTAGGTGTGGAAGGTGAATGGACAAATGAATTCCAAGAGACCACTTGGAATGGAATCCAAGGGTCACACGTTTTTATTATAAATGTACATATATGGTGAATAATGAGATAACTCATGCCTCTCTTTCCTATGTGTGTGTTTACTTTCTCATCCACCATGTGTGTGTTTAACATGGTATTAGAGCAGGCGATCACTGGCCCTGCTCCAATTTGAGCCACTTGTTATTTTGTGGCCATTATAGACCTGTGCTAATTGTTCACTCTGCGTGGTTTCCTATCCCACTGTCTACTCTGTCAATTCAGTCTGTGAAACGCCTCTCTGTCAGCTCTCAACGATTCTGTTTTTTTCAATTTGAATGGATTTGGGTATTGCGAGTTACACCACCAACTAAAGAAATTAGTAAGCCAACGAAACTTTTTTATTTGACTATGTATTATCTTCATGTTATGGTGTCGTATCTCTGTGTTATCTCAGTGTATTATTTCCATGTTATTCCTTTTAGTATCGTGCTCGAACATGCCTACCACCAAACAGCCATTACCTTTGTTTTGACCCTGTTTTAATAAATTTGTGGAATACACAGCTTTTTCTCGCATATACCACCGTTCTGCTCATATATCCCTTCATCTTCTGCGTTCAAGATGTGTATTGTCCACTGTGATCCTCTGCCACTGTATTGTGCCTCCACACAGGAACAAACCAGATTCGAACCAACAACATCATACCACCAAACTACTTATCATACTTTCAGATTTCTTTGTTTGTGGCTCTGTGACTATTGCGCTATCACACTCTCATTCACCTCCCGGACCCTCCAACTCACAATCCACTCCAAACCATGGCATCACGCCTCCTCGATCGACAACGCTCCTCCACGTTGTTGTGGAGTAATAAAAAGGTATGCTTTTTATCATTATTTCAGTGGCTTTTTAATAGAATTTGTGAACCTTTTTGTGTCATGAATTTGGGAATTAATAAGTAACCATAACAAAACATGTGAGAATCTATATACAAGACTTAGCCACTGATAATGGTTATTTTCTATACAGGAAAAGGAGAAAACAAGGGATTGCCGTTCCAAAGGGAAAGACAAAGTCAAGATAACTGCTGTCTCTCTGGACGAGAACCGAACGCAAACAAAGAGAAACAGATCAAAGCAAATCGGCTCGGAAAAGAAGGAGAGGACACCAGCTCAGCGCAAAAGAAAAGACAGGATGAAGAGTTAACAGTTTGGCGAATCCCTCAGGATCTTCGATCCTGAGGGATCGTTGCTTTATTTACCTTGTCACTTGGACATCTCCGCCATCATTTTTATATAAAGAGACAGCACTGTTAGCTTGATAGGGGATAGATAGATATAGAGATGAAGGATACGTTTTATGTAATTTCTGTAAAACATCAGCTTTGATTATTAAGTTTCGTTGAGAACTGGTTCAATGTATCTTTGACCAATGCATTAATGAAAGTTTGGTGATCATTTCATCTCTGCGACTGGATTAACTTCAAGCGGTGTATCCTTGGAGGCTAAGGGCCCGGCCCCGAAGGACACTTGCTTCTGTACCATTACGGCTTTATTCCTGTGTGGTTTGTTTATCATTGTTTTTGGTAATTTGGTATGTTTTATAAGTTCATATTACATGCTCTGTTAAAGATTGAATCATTGAAGTTTTTGCAGATAGAATCGTGTGTTGACTCCACATTAAGTTATTAATCCTTTCAAGAGTTCATTACATGTTCTCACTGTTATGTTACAGAGCTGTTATATTAACATTCGTGTTGTGCACGTTTCCGATTTATCAGTATTGTTCCTTAATTCATTAATCGTTGTTGCTGTTCCTTTAGTATGATTTGTGTGATTTGTCTTTAGAGTGAAGAATGTTATTTGATTGCATAGAGAGTATTTGAGTTAATTGGTTATAGCCCGCGGGACTTAGTTACTTCAATTGCTGTTCCATTTTAGACTTGCTGTTCTATTCTAGAATTGTTGTTCAATCCTTTATTCGCTTTGTTGTTCCATTTACTTGCAGTTGTTGGTTTGGTGTGAGAGATGATCTAAGGCTGTAGTGAGCATTGGCAGTTATTGTCTGGCTCCCAGGCTCGTGATCCATGCTCTAGTTTCCTTTCCATCAGTTTCCGAAGGGATGGGTTATCACTGCCGAACCCTTGACTGATAAACTGTTGAGTTTTCTGAGTGTGTGGTTTATTCTTTGAAGTAATTTAGTTACAAGCAAGCATCCGTTTACTCTTGTATTTATTAAGCACTGTACTACTAGCATTACTCTGACAAATGATAGCCTCGGATTGAGTCACTCTTTGTAATGACAAAACGCTCCCGGATTGACATATTAATGTGAGGTAATTAGAGGTGAAAGAGACCCTTCTTATAGCTCTACATTTTGGCGCCGTTGCCGGGGAAAGAGTGTAGCCATTTGTTTTTTTTCAGAGTAGTGTATGAGCCTGCTAGGGAGGAGTTGGATCCTGAAAACGGAAGGTAAGAACCTACGTGCGGAGCATGTAAAAGACCTGCTCCACTATCCGCTTTCCTAACAGGGTTGTTTTTGCTTTGTTTGAATAGAAGTTGGTAGTTCATTTTTGAGTGCATGACTAAGCAGAAAAGGCCAGAAAAGAACATCAAACCCCCATCCAAACCTGAAAAAGCTAAGGGGCCGGTGACCCTTGGCCGAACGACCTTCATAGACGAAATCTATAAGAAAACAGAATCTCAGCCATCAGTAGGCCTCAAGAAAAACATTTCCAAACCGCCTACTAGTTCCCTTCAGGCAACAGGATCACCATCTGTAGCCTGTGCTGAGGTGCATAGTCAAACTGAAGAGTAGGACTTTCAAGAAGTTGAAAATTCTACTCCAGAATTATTGCAAGAAGGGAACTCTAGCAACTTTTGTGAGGGAGAAGGAGAAACAGGGGAAACGAAGGAACCAAAATCCCCTATTGAAATAAATCAACCATTAGATAGCCCAGATAAGGGGAGTGCTGCGAAAATCATTGTTGAAGGAATTCAATCTCCTCAGACACCTGGTATTCCCATTATTCCAGATAAAGAAAGCGCTGTTAAAAAGATCCCTGTCAAAACCGTTCCCACTCAACCTAGGAATACCCTCCTAGATATCCCAGAAGGTTATTGGCATATATTCGATCCTATGGCTCAAAACCAACCAAATGCTCAAAACCAGCCAAATACCCAAACCTCTACCCTACAATATCCCATAGTGGATTCTGCAGCAAATGCCCCCATGAAAGCTATCCCTCTTCAGCATATCCCTACATTCCACGGACTCACATCAGAAGATCTGGATGCATTCTTATTCGAATTCGATGTGTTATGTAGGGGGTACGATTACACCACCGATCCCCAAAAATTGAAATTATTTCCCTCTACATTAAAAGGGGCTGCTTTAAGATGGTTTATGGGGCTAGGTGGCGGGGCTATCAACAATTGGGATCAAATGAAAGAATCCTTCTTAAAAAAATATCAGGATTATTGTAGGTCTAGAGAATTAAAAGACGAAATATTTCAAATGTCAGCCAGACCAAATGAAACATTAGAGGAGTATGTGGAACGTTTTCAGTATAATCTACAAAGATCTCCTTATGCATCGCTACCTTTACCTGATAATGTGTTAAAAACTACATTAATGAGGGGTATGAAGGAACAATGGATTGAAACATTAAACATTATGGGCAAAGGGGATATTTATCAAGAGAATTTTACTGACATCCTTGACTTATGTATCAGGAGTTCGAGAGGCAGCACAAGAATAAAACCGACAGAATATGATCGGTCTGCAAGAGATAACAAAGTATCAGCAGAAGGAGTAACACGTGCAAAAATTGGAAATTTATTAGAAAATTTTAAAACTGATATTATGGGGACACTAACTACACAACTTGATATGGTGCAGGCTAAACAGAAGCAGCTGGAGGCAGAACAGAATTTGGCAATCTTCTGCCCCCGATGCAGAAAAAAAACATAGCCACAAGGAGTGTCCACTGCATAAAGTCCAAACATGCGCCATCTGTACGAAAGATCACCTTACAGAGAGCTGCCCCTCACTTCCTGGATTGAAAGCGGTATATAAGGAAGCAGAAGAAGAACCAGAATCGGTGAATTCGATCAACCAGCGCCGCCAGTGGCAGCCGAGACAACCTGGTATGTTTTCGGACTCAACCTCTTTCTTTCAAAACCCACAGTATAATGCTCATCAATATGGTATGTGGCAAAATCAATCTCAACCCCCATTTACAAACTGGTCACCACAATCATTTCCTTCTTCAAATCCATGGCTGAATCAAACAAGCCAAACTGGTTGGCCGAATTTCCCTTATACTCCACCATATTGGAAAAATGGCCCATACCCTTCACAGTGGACTCCCTCTACTTCACAAAGTTCACCCTGGCAGACAAGCTGGCAAAGACCGATGTACCACCCAGCTGGAACTATTCTGCTCCCTCAACCTACTCTGCCAGCCTTACAACAGAATCCCCAGTCTAACCTGAGACCGCAACTCCCAGCCCAACCCGATCCCAATCCAAATAATAGACAGGTCCAATCTATCCAAATCATAGAAACACCAGAAATAAGACCTGACCTGAGGGAGTGCAATGACCTTCAGTTAAGATCTGGACGTATAATTGAAACTGAGGGAGATAAAACAGTTCATATTGAAGATCAGTTACCCAGAGAACATCAGTCACAACAAGAGGATGTAAATAAGCAACAAACCCATAATCAAGCAACCACATCCTCTCCTCCGTTCCCAGAACGATTAGCCATACCTCGACCCATACAATATCCTGACTTTGACATTCTAGGAGAATTACAAAATATGTACATAAAAATTCCATTCCTCCAAGCCATCCAAGACATTCCCATATACGCAAAAACTATAAAAGAATTGTGCATAAAGAAACCAAGGAGGAATATAACAAATAATCCAAGAGTCCAAGTAGTCGATACTTTATCTGATCTATTGTCTGGAAGAGAAACACCCCTTAAATATGAAGACCCCGGGAACCCAATTATAACTGTTCAAATTTATGGTCAGACCCTATCTAATGCCTTAGTTGATTTAGGGGCTGCAATTAATATTTTAACGACCACAACTTGCCAAAAGCTCGGCATTACATCTGTAGAACCCACCTCCACTCTGTTGGAATTGGCTGATCGATCTGTGGTTAGACCAGAGGGTACTCTACATGATGTCATGGTCTCTGTAGAATCCTGGGAGTATCCAACCGATTTCCTAATAATTAATCCAAAAACCCGACTTGATGGACATCCGCTAATTTTAGGTAGGCCTTGGCTTGCCACTGCCGATGCCTACATTGGCTGTCGGCAGGGAAATATGACCATAACCAGAGGACCGAATAGCAAAAATTTAGTTCTATATCCTCCAGCACAGCCAAGTGTCACAATGATTAAAACTAATAAACACCCTGTATCATACCTTGCCGATAACATCAGATCTCCATTAACTATACAAGAGGCACTCGATTTCAAAGATCAAACAGAAGGCGATGCCATTAATAATTTCATTACTCAAACTGAACCTCGCACACAGTGTCACATGATAGAAGCAGCATTTGATAATGAATTGGAAGAAGATCCCCTGAAAGATATTCATGACCAAGCGATACCTGTTACTCCTGTTGCAAATAGTAAAACTGTGGAAATTGCACCAGGGAAAACTTTAAACATCAATGCTAATCTCACACCTGAACAAGAAACAAAGCTCATCCATCTGTTAACAAAATATCAAGAAGCATTTGCATGGGACTACCCTGATATGAAAGGAATCGATCCCCAATTATGTACACACCACATTTATATAGAAAAAGATGCCAGACCTGTGCGTCAGCCGCAAAGGAGACTTAATCCCCATCTAAAAGTTGTCGTAAAAACTGAACTTCAGAAGCTTTTAGATGTGAATTTTATCTACCCTATTTCTGATAGTAAATGGGTCTCTCCGCTTGTGGTGGTACCAAAAAAGAACGGGAAATGGAGAATTTGTGTGGATTATAGGGAACTAAACAAAGCAACACAGAAGGATCATTTTCCTCTTCCTTTCATAGATCAAGTATTGGATACTTTAGCAGGGAAGAAGTTCTTTTCTTTCCTGGATGGCTTCAGTGGATACAATCAGATTTAGATTGCCCCTGAAGACCAGGATAAAACTACTTTTACTTGTCCCTGGGGAACATTTGCCTATCGAGTTTTACCTTTTGGCCTATGTAATGCTCCTGCCACATTTCAGAGGGCTATCCTTAGCATTTTTGCAGATTTAATAAATGATGGACTTGAAGTGTACATGGATGACTTTACACCATATGGAGATGATTTTGATCCAGCTCTAGACACCCTAGAAAAAGTCCTACAACGCTGCATTGTTACCAGGCTTTGCTTAAGCCGCGAAAAATGTTTCTTGATGATGACTGAAGGACTTATCCTAGGACACTATGTCTCAGCAGCCGGCATTCAGGTAGACCCGGCCAAAATCCAAATACTTTTGCTTATTCCCACTCCTACTACTCAAACAGAGGTACGCAGCTTTCTTGGATTTTTCGGTTATTATAGACGATTCATAGAGCATTATTCGCACATTGCTGCTCCTTTATATGCACTAACTGGTAACGTTGATTTTCTTTGGACAGACAAATGTGACCATGCTTTCGAGGATCTAAAGAAGCTTGTATCCAGAGCCCCAGTCCTTCGAGGACCAAACTGGGATCTACCATTCCAGATATCATCTGATGCCTCAGATACAGCCATTGGCGCAGTCCTTGGGCAGGAAGAGGATAAAAAACCATATGCTATCTATTACATCAGCAAAAATTTATCCCCTACTGAATTAAATTACACTGTTACTGAAAAAGAATTCCTAGCTGTAATACATGCTGTCAATAAGTTTAGACATTATATTACAGGCTATCCTGTTATCTTGTATACAGACCATTCTGCCATAAAATATTTAGCAAATAAGCCTGTCACAAATGCCAGAGTAACTAGATGGTTGATTTTATTGCAGGAATTCGATATTACAATCAAGGATCGGCTTGGCAAAGAAAACCCTGTAGCTGATTTTCTTTCGAGAATACCAAAACCAACCGATGCAGCAGCAGTTGAAGATCAATTTCCGGATGAGCACCTGTTTGTTGTTGCCGTTCAAACACCCTGGTATGCTGATGTTGCCAACTACCTCGCAGTAGGTAAATTACCAAAACATTTAACTCCTAATGAGCGCAAGCAGATTATTCAGAAAAGTTCTCGATTTTCGTGGATTGGAGGCTATTTGTTTCACACAGGAGCAGACATGCATATCAGGTGATGTGTTAGAGAGGATGAAATCTTTGACATCCTAAAAGCCTGTCACGATGGACCATGTGGGGGGCACTTCGCTGAGCGTAGGACTGGACATAAAGTATTGCAGACAGGATATTACTGGCCTACGATCTTCAAAGATGCAAAGAAGTTTGTCCAAGCTTGTGACAGCTGCCAGCGAGCAGGACGACCTGGTCAAGCTGATGAGATGCCTCTGAAACCACAGTTAGTCATCGAACCATTCGAGCGGTGGGCTCTTGATTTCGTTGGACCCATCAACCCTTCATCAAATCAGAAAACATATATTTTGGTGGCAACAGAATATGTCACCAAATGGGTTGAGGCAGAAGCATTACCAAGAGCCACAGAGGACTCTGTCATACAGTTCCTGTTCCATCTATTTGTTCGTTATGGCCTTCCCAGAGAAATAATTAGAGATGGAGGACCACAATTTGTTGGGCATAAATTAGCTGCAACACTTAACAATTATCATGTCCAGCATAAGATCACTACTCCATATCACCCACGGGCGAATGGGCAGGTAGAAAGTAGCAATAAGATAATAGAATCAATCCTAACGAAAACCATTGCGTCACATAGGCGTGATTGGGCTACCCGACTACCTGAAGCACTCTGGGCCTATCGAACCACATGGAGGAGCACCACCGGTTACTCAACTTATCAATTAGTGTTTGGAAAACAACCCATTTTTCCTATCGAATTCGAAATCCAAACATTACGGACAGCACAGGAAGTTGGCCTAGATCTAACCGAGGCACAACTCAATCGACTGCAGCAGATCAATGAATTAGACGAAGTCAGGCTCTCTGCATTACAAAATACAGCATTAATTCAACAGCAGCGAGCCAAATGGCATGATGCGCTCATCAAGAACAAAGTCTTCCACGAGGGAGACTGGGCTCTGGTATACGATTCTCGGTTTCAGGACTTCCCTGGAAAACTTCAGACTCGATGGTTGGGACCATACGAAATCCAGAAGGTGCATGACAACGGAACCCTTACTCTAATCACCATTGACGGTTCTGGATATGCATTCAAAGTAAATGGTCACCGAGTCCGTCTCTATCGTAAACCACTCACTCGGGAATCCTTCTGCCAGCAGCTATGCCGAGACACTGATATGGAGATCTTAGGAGAGGAAGAGAAATCTTCCTCACCTGTAATTCATTAAGGGTTCATTTCTTTTTTGCAATTTGTACATAAATTCTTGTTTTTTTTTTTAGTGATTCTTGTACATAAGTTTGAATTAAATATCTTCTTGTCATTTTTGTTGTTCCTCCCTTTCATAAAGTTCGATTTTTGCCCTTCGAAAAATAGCATTTGCGTGTTTCTTATTGGTTTTGCTTGTTTTGTTGTTCCTTTTGCTGTTCCTTTTCTAAAGGAACAGCATTCGGGATCTCTGCTATTCCTTTTTCAAAGGAACGGCATTATTACGTTTTCTGCTGTTCCTTTTGGTTACCACCGTTCCTTTTTCTTCAAAGAAGCAGCGTTTTTTTATTACTATTGTTCCTCTTTGGCATTTAGAGTGTTTTTTATAGCCTTTTTATTTTTGCCGTTCCTTTTCCAAAAAGGAACGGCATTTGCATTTTTTTGCTGTTCCTTTTTCTATCATCCATCATTGTTTCTTTTCCAAAGGAACACCACTCGCATACTTTTTCTCTCCTTGTGAAACAGCTTATTCCTTTTGCTGATCTAAATTGAGGATGCTTTGAGCCCGTCTTCTTTCTAGTCCTTAAGATACAGCTATGTATTTGTGCAATGAAACATAAAATCACAACATACCGAAATCAGCAAACCATAAATCGCTATATCTATAAGGCTCTGCATTAGTAAGAGGACAAATGGAAGGACATACTTATTTCTTACCTTTTGTTGACATGGTCTTACTAATTTTGCCCTGATTGGTTATCTTTATCATGTTGATTCCCTTAAAAAAATTTATTAGTACTTGGGAATAAGAGCAAAGAGTTTATATCTTCCTATTGAGATAATAAGACTTCTTCCACCATTCCTACTCTTAAGGAGTGTTGAGCCACCCTTTGTGTATAAGGAAAAGTATTCGATAAAAAAGAAAAAATATGTGAACATGATATGTCAAGTGTCAAATGCAGGATAGGGGGTCTCATCGAGAGCCGGCCTACCATGATCATGAGGATGGAAGTGAAGTGGCATTCCCATTCTGGCCACCACACCAGGGATATGGTCCAAAAGGTATATCAAATAAAAAAACCTTGGAACAGGAGGTCTCATTACGAGCCAGCCTGCCCATGTTTCGCTCCTTCCTCGTGAATGGCATTATGGTTAACTGGTCACCAAGCCAGCATAATGGTCTACATTTTGACATAACAACATTCCTAAATATACACAAAGGATCATGGTTCCGAGGGTAAAAAAACAACTCTGCCAAGGTTATGGACACCTGTTGGCAGCAGAGTACTGTTAATGGTATTGAAGTCATCTTGTTTACACCAATGGGTAAGATACGAATACTCTTTTGTTTTTATATCAGAGGACTAATCATATGTCATTTCCCGATTTATACATCACATGAATATTTATCATTACCAATCATGGCAACGGAAGTGACCATGACCACTTGAGATTGGCAAGTACGATCCATGCCCTATCCATCAGCCTCAAATCATAACACAGCAGCCTCTTATATCATACGCGATCAATTCTCTGCCTCGATTTCGGTAATTTGTTGTCCTTTGCAACATAGCATAATTCCATATGATGTTCCTTTCTGACTTGATTGCAGAAGGGGTGCCGCTCCTTTATTTGCCGGCTGGGACAGCCTATCACACTGCGGGGGGGGGGAGGTTAACCTCATCATTCCCTGTATTACGTGTCCACTCACCATTCGGGAAAACTAGTATACAACGGTTTGGCATATTTTAACGGCATGGCATTTCTATTTTCGCACAATTGCTTTCTGTTTCACTATTGCATGCTCTGTGTTTTCTTTCTCGTAACCTTGCGATTATCATCCTCCCTGCATTTCAAACAGAGAAAGTTTTTGTTGTTCCATTTAGAATTCGCAGTGAAACCATGGGAGGAAGGGCAATTCGAAGTGAGCCTCAACAGCTGACGATCTCCGCTGCTGCCCGGGAGATCCTGGAAAGAGCAGGATGGTTGAATTATTTCAATCGCCTACAGGAGTCCAATGAAACAGTAGCGATGGAATTTTTGCAGAATTTACAAGATGACCACTCCACAGTAAGAGGGAAGCGGATAGCGGTCACTGATGCCATAATTGCAGAAGTTTCAGGACTACCAGCCACCGGACCGGTATGGAAATTAAAAAAGGAACGACTACAGAAGGTCATGGAACTGTTCCAGGACGAAGGCCAGAATCTGACAATTAAGGGGAAGGGTATTCTGCCAGCAACCCTCGGAGAACCTTGGATGGAGCTAGCAAGAACGGTGCAGAGTTATATTACTTGCGAAGGAAGAAAAGACGTGGTAAGACCACGACACCTTAAACTTTTAGCTGTTTTAAAGCAGAGATGCTCTGTGAATTTACCCGCACTCCTGAACTCCTTACTGCATGATGCTGCACAAAGTATGAAAAAGGCACAGCACGTAGAATCAATCGTTAGTCATCATGGGTTGATACGACTAGTTGTTAGTTATGGTCTCAACTAGCAGCAGAGCAGCTGGGAAGAGTTGATTGCACAAATTGAGGGGGGATTGACAGAACCATCCCCAAAACGCAGACATTCTATAAGCACACCGGAGTGTCCGGCAAAACGCGGAGAACATGTTGCTAGTACATCAGAACAACCAGAGTTACATCAAGAATCGGCAAAGCGTAAGCATGCCATTGATTCACCCGAGCAGCCAGAGGAACCCAGAAAATCAGCTCGGTTAGCTCAGATGAGAGGAAGCATAAATAAGCCCAGAAAATCAGCCCGGTTGGCTCGGATAAGAGGAAGGCTGAAAAAGCTTCAGGGAAGCACCAGCCAACCAGTGATAATTGAAGATGAGCAACCCGAAGAAGAAGCAGCCGAGCCTTCGGGAACAGAAATAGAAGCAGAAACTGAACAGGAGGAAGAAATGGGACAGCAGGAGGATAGCCCATTACAAGACCTACTGGGAGATGATGACTTGGCTGTAGTCCTAGCCAATATGAGTAAGTATGGTCAACCTTCTAGTTCAGAGGGCCCCCACGACAAACCCCAGGAAGAGAACATGCATGTTCATGATGAAGAGGAGGAAAATACTGAACGGGAACAATCTGTTCCCATGTCACAAGAGGAAAATCTAGAGGGAGTAGGAGAAGAAACAACATTTGCTCAGGAAGAGACAGAACCAGTCGAGGTTCCTACTCCAGAACATCCAGAGCAGAGCAGTGAAGAAGAACCCCAAGAGGAAGATTTAGAAACCAGTCATGATCCAGTCCGCAGCAGACAGACTGTTGTTCCTTCGAAGGAAACACTGGAAATTAAGAAGTTGCGGAAGGAACGGAATAAATTGTTGAATACGATAACCCAGCTCAGACAACAAATTAGGATTCTGAAAAAGAACCAGAAGGTAAGAAATACTGGAGGGAGGAAAAAGAAGGCCAACAAGCGGTCTGCTGTTCAAAACCCTACTGAGAATCCAGCTGTCGTTCCAATTGATGCCGAGGAACAGACGGGTGTTCGCGTTAAAACAGAAAAGGATGATACAAGGGTCAGTGACAAACAAATTCAAACAGAAGCACCACCCTCAGGGGTAATAAGGGTTCTGAACTCCAAACAACATAACAGGAAAGTTCAGGTAAAACTCCCGGCCTCCACTGACCTATGGAAGAAAGATCCGAAAACAAAAACCCTGCATAAGATGGTGAAGCAAGCCCAGCAAGAAGCCGAACAGCTTAGAGAGCAAACGGTTCCCCGAGAAAAATATGAGGAGTTACAGCAGCAACTAAGGGACGTCAGTCAATCCAAAATCCAGGCCTTTGAAGGCTGGAAAAAGGAACAAGAGGAAGTTGCACAGGTAACCAGTAGACTAAATACCGTTATCAAACAGATGAATGACTTGTGTTCTTTATACAATGATGTTTTAGCATGTAGGGCCCCTGCTAAAAACTATGCTCTATTTTTATTAGAACGGTACTTACAATTAAAAATAAAAGCTGTTAGAGCAGGTACCCCAATACAAATTAATACTGTCAATGACTTTATAGACTGCTGCAAACATTATGGAATGAAAGTCCAGAGGTTGTTGTGTGAACTTTATTTGCACGACCTTGTGCTAAGTCAGGAGACTGAATTAAACCCTGGCCCTTTCATTGGAGACATCCAATTCCAAGCATTCATTTCATTCGGGGTTAATCAGATTAAGTGGCTCAAAGCCTATGACACTTTCCAGGGTCAGGAAAATGGTCTAGATTTAAGGGTTAGGGCTGAGCCTAGGAACCCAGTACAGTTGTGGAAAGCTCATAGATATCTTATAAAGGCTCTTGGTGCCATTGAAACATTAGGACCTATGCATGAGGCACTCATTCAAGAGAGTTTAGAGTATTTTCTTTCTATCAAAGACTTGGCCATTAATGCAGCCAAATTTCGATATCGAATCTCTGATCCACATATCCAGCTCAGAGAACCATTTAAGTATGAGAACTTTGAGTTAGCTGCCGACCGTTTGAACCTCTATGGCGAGACCATTCTGAAAGCAGGATCATCCTGGTTAGGGTATAGATTTCGCACTCCAATTATTTGGCACCCTGCACCCGAATACCAGGCCCTGTATGATATGCCTGAGGGACAAACAGGTCAGTTCTTTGACTATCTAATCACTCAACATGGTTGTAGGCCTCCGCATGAGACTCCTTCTCCAGCATATTCTCTCACTGCATTACATGTCAACTACAATGTTTTCATGAGGACATGAAACAAGGTAAGCAAGGGGGTGTGTGGAGTACTAAAAAGGTATGCTTTTGATCATTATTTCAGTGGCTTTTTAATAGAATTTGTGAACCTTTTTGTGTCATGAATTTGGGAATTAATAAGTAACCATAACAAAACATGTGAGAATCGATATACAAGACTTAGCCACTAATAATGGTTATTTTCTATACAGGAAAAGGAGAAAACAAGGGATTGCCGTTCCAAAGGGAAAGACAAAGTCGAGATAACTGCTGTCTCTCTGGACGAGAACCGAACGCAAACAAAGAGAAACAGATCAAAGCAAATCGGCTCGGAAAAGAAGGAGAGGACACCAGCTCAGCGCAAAAGAAAAGACAGGATGGAGAGTTAACAGTTTGGCGAATCCCTCAGGATCTTCGATCCTGAGGGATCGTTGCTTTAGTTACCTTGTCACTTGGACATCTCCGCCATCGTTTTTATATAAAGAGACAGAACTGTTAGCTTGATATAGATAGATAGATATAGAGATGAAGAATACATTTTTATGTAATTTCTGTAAACATCAGCTTTGATTATTAAGTTTCGTTGAGAACTGGTTCAATGTATCTTTGACCAATGCATTAATGAAATTTTGGTGATCATTTCATCTCTGCGACTGGATTAACTTCAAGCGGTGTATCCTTGGAGGCTAAGGGCCCGGCCCCGAAGGACACTTGCTTCTGTACCATTACGGCTTTATTCCTGTGTGGTTTTTTTATCATTGTTTTTGGTAATTTGGTATGTTTTATAAGTTCATATTACATGCTCTGTTAAAGATTGAATCATTGAATTTTTTGCAGATAGAATCGTGTGTTGACTCCACATTAAGTTATTAATCCTTTCAAGAGTTCATTACATGTTCTCACTGTTATGTTATAGAGCTGTTATATTAACGTTCGTGTTGTGCACGTTTCCGATTTATCAGTATTGTTCCTTAATTCATTAATCGTTGTTGTTGTTCCTTTAGTATGATTTGTGTGATTTGTCTTTAGAGTGAAGAATGTTATTTGATTGCATAGAGAGTATTTGAGTTAATTGGTTATAGCCCGCGGGACTTAGTTACTTCAATTGCTGTTCCATTTTAGACTTGCTGTTCTATTCTAGAATTGCTGTTCAATCCTTTATTCGCTTTGCTGTTCCATTTACTTGCAGTTGTTGGTTTGGTGTGAGAGATGATCTAAGGCTGTAGTGAGTATTGGCAGTCACTGTCTAGCTCCCAGGCTCGTGATCCATGCTCTAGTTTCCTTTCCATTAGTTTCCGAAGGGATGGGTTATCACTGCCGAACCCTTGACTGATAAGCTGTTGAGTTTTTTGAGTGTGTGATTTATTCTTTGAAGTAATTTAGTTACAAGCAAGCATCTCTTTACTCTTGTATTTTCTATGCACTGTACTACTAGCATTACTCTGACAAATGATAGCCTCGGATTGAGTCACTCTTTGTAATGACAAAACGCTCCCGGGTTGACATATTAATGTGAGGTAATTAGAGGTGAAAGAGACCCTTTTTATAGCTCTACAGTTGTACGCACCACCCATCCCTCACGCACAGCTCCCCACAACCACGATTTTTTTTCCCCCACTCACCTCTGTTCACCTTTCCTCGCAGCCCCCCTCACCTCTCTTGGCTCCATACTCCCACCACCCCCTGCTCCTCTCCTCCCTCCAACTGCCTTGTAACCCCTCACTCCCACCTCTTGGCCCCTCGACCCTTCCTTTCGCTTGCTCTCTTCGCCGCTCCGTCCTCCCTCCCGCCTGCTCGATCTTCCCTTCCATTCCCACAGTGCTCCCTTCCGCCTTCTCCCTTCACCGCTCCGTGGCTCCCTTGAGTGCCTATTCACATACCTCAGGTTCGACTTTCCCATTGCACAGAGTTGGAAAAATTTGCAGGAAGATGAGAAGTGGAAGAGAAGTGAAATCGTAGAGGGAAGAGTGTTGGTGTTTGTCTCTCTCTGCTGGCGCATTTCCAAGTTGGCATAGGTCGACTCCCTTAACTGAATTTTGTTGTCATTCTTAGAGTCGTTTGTGATCTATGTGTACAAAGGAGGACCAAGTGCATCAACCCCTATCTGCATGACCTCTAGAAACTCTTGCCAGTGCGCTCTTTCTCTATCTGCACAACAGGATTTATTCCAGTTCAAAGTTGCAACCAAAACAAACAAAATCTCGGTCTCCAACATGCCGCCTAGCGTAATATTTGAAAAACATAGCTTTGGGACGTTGTCAACTCGTTAATGACCAGGTTAATGTTCAGTAAAATCCTATTGATTTAATATTGCAAAGGTACAGGAGGAGAGTGCTACATATCATAAAAATATGTGCCATAATGATTTTTTTTTTGTGTACATATTACACACCTAACACTTTCTGCGTGAGCATCTCAGTGCACACATAAAGATGCTATAGAATTTTCGGCTCCTTCAAGTTAATGGGCTATACTACAAGATGAAGACCAACAAGCCTCCTTTTCCATTGAAGAATACTGAGCACGAGTTTCCTTCTCTTTGCTAGATGAGATTCCAACCTTTTGGATGGGTTTTTCTAAAGAGAAAGGGGACGAGTTATCTAATATATTGTTGTTGGATGGTCTATTGGTATTTTGGGTCAATTTCTGCCATACCTGACATGTTTTTCCGGTTTTGGATGCCATTATAGACCATTATAGAGGTTAAGTGTGTAGATGTATATTTCTTTTACTGGGTCAAGTTTCTGAGCCTATTTGTTGACTGTGGAAAGTGAAACTTACTGCTAGTGTGATATCATTCAAGGGGATTGTTGATAAATGGATGTGGAATTATGAAATGAAGCCTGGCACCTCAGTAGAATCATACATCACTACAAATATATTTATACAGTTATCCCGGGATTTATCTCTTTTTGCATGGTTGTGATCAATTTTTTAAAGTGTAATTTTGACAATGGAAAAAATAACCAGAACTGGTGAAGGATTAGAGTTCTTAAAAACTCTGATACATTCCTCAGATCATGATACAGTAAGAATAAATGAAAATTCTCTTGTTGACATTAGAACCACTTTGCAAAATGCACAAGAGAAGATCAAATTTCTACAGCTTGAATCTCAGCTACAGCAAGAGGAATTATAGAAGCGAAGTAATCATTCTAAACCTGTTTATGTTCAGAACATTGGAATAGACTCCCATAAGCAGCAAGTCAATAATAATGTAGTTGATTCAGATCTAGTGCCCAATGAAGGAGTAGATTTGTATGCAGATACAAAAGCTCATGCTTCACCTCCCAAGACCATCATCAGACCTTGGGAAGAGCTTGTCCATAACAAGCACAAAATAGGTCTTGGATATGACAAGGAGTTGTCCTTTCATATTCTAGACTACTCCAAGCCCATAAAATTTCATAGTGCCGGATTTCTTCATGACAATTCACCTTCATCTGTTCCAAATCCTGCTCCTCTTCCAAAGCAGCAACAACAAATTAAAAAATGCCAACACTGTGATCGAGTTGGCCATATGAAATATCATTGTTTTGATCTTCACCCATGCAAGCACTATGGTCGGCACACCCACTCTTCACACAGATGCTTCAGAAACAAGCCTCCTGCAAGAACACAGATTCTCCTTGGATGGATCGATTCTTGGAAATGGGCATCAACAACCAAGAATATGTTTAAGACATATGTCAGAACTTGTTCTAGAATATTGAACAATCTTGCAGTTGATTTTTCGCCATCATCACACCTTGTACCTGACAGGGGGAAAAATGGTGGTCATATACAAGCTTCTAAGCCACATCAAGCGAGCCTGAGCCACAATATCTCATTCCAGATTCAGATTTGTAGCCAGAGACATAGCAGTTCAAGCAAGCCTAAGCCACAACTTGTCTTTCCAGATTCAGAGTTGTAGCCAGAGACATAGCAGTTTAAGCGAGCCTGAGCCACAACTTGTCATTCCAGATTCAGAGTTGTAGCTAGAGACACGGATGCCCATGAGCATTCCTTTGGTTGGTGGACAACCTTAAACCATCCATTCGAGGTTGATATTCTTCCTCTTCAAATAATTCGGAGCACTTCCTCTAGCAAAAGACTTCAGCTTCTTGCCAGCTTTGGTAGAGTTCTGGGAAATGCATGAAGCATTCCAGTGTTGGTGGTCATCCTTAAACCATCACATATTGTAGACCTCCCTTCTTCTAGGTTGAAGGTCTCCCTCTTCAAATATGAGGGACACTTCCTCTAGCAGAAGCCCTCAACTTCTTGCCAGATTTGGAAAAGTTTCGGGAACTACACTAAGTGTT
The DNA here is from genome assembly GCA_034641835.2 of Pinus albicaulis. NCBI lineage: Eukaryota > Viridiplantae > Streptophyta > Pinopsida > Pinales > Pinaceae > Pinus > Pinus albicaulis. Next base: position 1,484,157,740 of record CM076570.1, read on the forward strand.
CCAATGTTGGTGGTCATCCTTAAACCACCTCTTTATGCCAACATTTCAAAGATTTGATTCAGCCTAAGTGCTTCCATGCATACTTTGCAAATTTGTATTACAACTCTCTTCTTGGACTCACACATACCCCTTCGGATTAAGGGGGGGAATGTTGGACACCAAGTCCTCAACGAGTAGGTGTGGAAGGCGAATGGACAAATGAAGTCCAAGAGACCACTTGGAATGGAATCCAAGGGTCATACCTTTGTATTATAAATGTACATCTATGGTGAATAATGAGATAACTCACGCCTATCTTTCCTATGTGTGTGTTTACTTTCTCATCCACCATGTGTGTGTTTAACAACCACCTTAAACTCCAATTTCATGAGCTAACTGAGTCTATCACACTCAGTTAACTATTACAAGTGATTATGAGATAAGATTACAATTTATTGTCCAATTTAATTAAGGGAAAATTAAATTAGACACACATTTCTTGTTGACTTTTCAACAGAGAGAACCCTGGCGGCAAAAAAAACTCTAAGGTAACCTCTAACCACTTTGGATTGAAATTTGGACCCTTCAACCTAGAGAGGGCTCTCTCCTTGAACTTTACCACTCACTGTCACCTTAGCAGTAGGTTGTTAAGCTCATTGACTAGTTTTAATTGGTAACAATTGAAATGGATGTAGAACGAAAGGGTAAGGACCATTGGGCATGGAGTCTGGTGAAGAAAATGCTAACATCAGTATACATAAAAAACTCAGACAGAGGCAAGAAATTATATGAATTTTTAGACACAATTACCATAAAGATGTGGAGAGAGAGTATAGAAAATAAATATCTAAAACAAAGCAAAGAGATTTATGTTGTAAATATTTAAGTAGACAAACATGGAAAATATTTAGATAAGTCGAATTATAGATTTCATAAGGAATTCAAATTCATATCCTTTTATCCAAAATACTGAAGACTTGGTGATTAAGATATGAAGCACAAAGAAAAACTAAAGACCATAAGGAAAATAGATTGGAATTCATACACGCATCAATCTCTGCAAATTATCTATGTAAAACCGCATATAGAAATATATTGATATTTCGAAACGCACACAAAGTTTTGTCCCTTTCAAATTTTTCCAACCCTGTTTCATTACATAGAACTTGTCTTTATAGAACATACCATAACTTACAACAATTTTCTAAGAAATATTAATTACAAAATCTAAAAAAAAATAACGTACTTTATCAAATACATTCATATAGAAAAATTCCTAGTCGTATATGCATATAAAGATCTTGTTGTTGTTGGATTCATGGCTGGAGATAAGGATCACCAATTCGAATTTGATGAGGTGGCATCCAAGTCAACAACTATCCATGAGCTTTTCCCTCACAAATTCTTGAAAAATAGGGTCCATTTATCCCTTCAAAAATCCAAAATTCTAATAATTGTTAGAAAACTGAGAAAGGTCTTTGTTAATGGTTCCATTACGGACAAAAACATTTTTCAGATTTGGAAATTTTGTTTCCAATTTTTTGTAAACCACGCCCAAATTTACTTCTTTTTACAAGAAGAAAACAGAGTTCTAAACTGACCATTTTTACAAAAATTTCTTCTACTTTGGTTGTTAGTGAAATTTCCTTCTCTCTTTTTTAAACACACAATAACGCTGACACTCTTGTTGTTAGGACTTTAACCCTGTTTATTTCAAATGAGTGCTAACACTCCCATTGTTAGCGCTTTAACCATTTTTATTTTAAATCGGCGCTGACACTCCCGTTGTTAGTGCTTTAATCCTGTTTATTACAAATCGGCGCTAACAATCTCGTTGGCAGCGCTTTAAACCTGTTTATTACAAATTAGCAATAAAAATCTCGTTACCAGCGCTTTAATAATTATAAACTAGAAAATGTTATAACAACTGGCTTCAAAGGGATGATGTCGATCATATATGGCAACAAGAACCCCTATAGACCAGAGGCCTAATCCATTGGGTTGATCCCAACTCAACAACTGCAACTTGCAACCTGCACTCTAACCTGACTTGCAACCGACTAAAATCAAACTATACAAACTAAAAATCACAACTGCTCACAGCTGAAACTGAAAACTGTACTGTAGAATTCTGTTGAAAATGCAGCAAGATGATGGAGCTTAGTGAAATGAAGTCGCCTTCACTAAGTGGGCCCGCAGGCTATTTTTGGCGCAAAGTCTATTTTTAGACATATGGAGCATGGTCCAGGGGTTGCAGTATGTTATTCTTGGAGTATTGGTCATGTTGGTAAAAATAGATGGACCTCTATTTTTAGACATACAGGTCGAAGTCTATTTTTAGACTGCCTGTCTAAAAATAGGTCAGTCAAATATTATTAGCCCTTAATAATATTTGGACTATAAACTTCAGTTTATCCTCTTGCAACACTTTAGTTGGAGCTACGGACGTGGCCCATGCATCTGACAGAAGGAATTATGTTATTCCTAGGGGTTTGGTGAGCTCATGCATGGTTGAATTCAGTTAGAACTCAAGTGGCGGAGTTTGGTGGATTTGATGAGACAGTTGGTGGAGTTGTGTTCTGTTTAACTTAGTTGAACTAGTTGTGATTAGTTTAACTAGATAATAAACTAGTAATGAGTGGAGTGAATTAAATATTATTTAATTCACTAATTATTAACTCATTATTCAACTCAAGAACACATCAGTTCACTATAGTGCATGGACATTTCTGTGGAGACCAGTGAAAGAGGTAGATGAAAGGGTGAGTATAGCTATCAGTTGTGACATCAGTTGTGCATGAGATTTGCACCACACTTGGAGGAAATTGCCAATGATGATTGTGCTGTCAAGCCAAGGAGATTCGAACCTTGGATCTATCATTAGGCCAGCAGTGATTGCGCAATAGAGGTAGGCAATTAGTGGATGTGTTTTGAACCTGTGACTTGTTCAAAACCAAGCTAGTTTGTGTGTAACTTATCAGAGATAGTACTGAGTACTTGTGAGGAGTATTGTACTGAGTTTGTTACATGTTCTCTCCATTATATTATACAAAATAGCTGGGGGTTTTCAGCTATAAGCTTTCCCCATACATACTGTGTTAATGAGTATGATGATTTGATGTGCTATCGCTTGTTTTATTTCCGCATGTGTGATGATCTGAGTGGAAGAGATTATGTGTTGCATATGAATTCGAATTGATATGTGATCAGGATAATCTCGGCAGATAAATATCATTATTCAGCAAATTTCTACATGGTATCGGAGCTAGATTAATTATCGGAGAAGAGATTGATCATCACAGTGATTACAAACTTATTTCGGTAGATAGAGTCTGCATGTGGGCCAGGTAGCCTCTGGATCCATCCTTTCCTTTGAAAGGTGATACATCCAGTAAATGCCCCTGCAGTCAATCTCTGTGCTAGAAATAATTTGTTCTCATAGATCAAGAGCGGTTGTGCTTTGAGTTGGAATTCGAATTTTGCAGCAGTTTTGTGTTCTTGGTGCCAGAGTTGAAAATGTCTTTCAACGGTTTGCGACTCGAATATGCTCTTGAAGGTAGTTCAAATTATGTTGCATGGAAGGATCGCATGGAGGCAATATTAGAAGATAATGGTCTGAAGGAGTTCGTAGATACGGATGTCCAAAAGCCCACTAATCCTACTGAAGTCGAAGCTTGGCAAAAGAAGATGGCGAAATGTCGAAGGATTCTGTTGGAGGGTGTCAAGGATCATATTGTATCCAGCCTGCATGGAAAAGCTTCTCCATATTTAATGTGGAAAGCTTTGACGGATCTATTCCAGAGTAAGAGCGACCAAAGGAAGCTGGCGTTCAAAGATAAGCTCAGAAACATCAAGATGCAGAAAGGCGACAGTATCGCCAAATACCTCACGAAGTTCACTCAATGCAGAGATGAGCTGGGAAGTGTGGGGGTGACTGTCGAAGATGAGGACATGGTGGACCTGGCTCTCCTTGTTCTTCTGAAGGCTTGGCATTCATATCAAGATAGTGTCAATGGTCGGGAGAAGTTGTCGGGATGGGAGCGCCTTTGGGCGGATCTCATGCAGGAGGAGATAAGGAGGACTACCAGGGACGGATCTTCATCAAAGGGAGCTGATGAAGAAAATTGCACTTTGGCTTCCAAAGAAAACAAGGGGAAGGGTAAGAAAACTTCTCATTCCGGTGCAAAGGGCAAGAAGCAAGACATGGCGAAAGTGAAGTGTTTTCACTGACATGATCACGGACATTATGCCACAAATTGTCCGAAGAAGAAGAAAAACAAGCAAGCGGGAAGATCTGCAGATGGAGAGGCTTTGGCTTCGCAGTTCGAGCTTGAATTTTCACTGATCGCATGCTTGGTTTCAAGTGTGATGGGATCCATGTGGTTCTTGGACAGCGGTGCGTCATTTCAAATGACGGGAGATCGGGATTTGTTCTCAGATCTGGAGGACAAAGATCTGGGCGTGCACATCGAGATGGGCGATGATGGTAGATACAGTGTGACTGGTATCGGTACCATATCCTTTTAGAGGGAGTCTAGTAAACCCTTTGTGTTGATGGATGTCATGCATGTACCTGGATTGAAGAAGAACTTGATCTCTGTGGCGATGTTGGAAGACAAGGGGTATGATGTGGTTTTCAGCGAAGGAAAATCTTTCCTGCGCAGTAAGACTACTGGTGAGACCCGGAAGATAGGGGTTCGAACCAAGAACCTTTATCAGTTGCAAGTAGATGGCTGCGCAGCAATGGCATGCAAGGCGGGAGAAGTGGTGAGCCGGGATGATGAGGGCGAACTGTGGCACAGGAGATTGGGACACCTTCACCATGGAGCTTTGAAGATCCTGCAGCAGATTTCTACTGGGCTTCCTAAGGGCACTCTTGCGCAGTCAGATCAGTGCAAGGGGTGTACTTTAGGGAAGTATGTGGAAGCCACCTTTCACGAGAAGGATAGTCGCGCCACGACGATCCTTGAGAGAGTTCACACAGACGTGTGTGGTCCTTTCTCAGTTGCTTCGACAGCAAAGCACAAGTATTACGTGATCTTTGTTGATGATTTCTCTCGAAAGTGCTGGATCTTCTTCATGCAGAAGAAGAGCGATACATTCGCGAAGTTCTGTGAGTTTAAAGCACTAGTCGAGAAGGAGTCGGGGAAGAAGGTGATTGCTCTAAGGAGTGATAACGGTGGTGAATTCATCTTGGCTGAATTCAAGGAGTTCTGCAGCGCAGAAGGGATTCGGAGAGAGCTCATCGCACCCCATAACCCACAGCAGAACGGGGTGGCTGAGCGGAAGAACAGAACGATCGTGGGTGCTGCACGGGCGATGTTGCATGATCGGGGCCTACCCCTTCACTTGTGGGCTGAGGCATGCAATACAGCAGTGTATGTGCAGAACCGTTGTCCTCACAAGGTTCTTGGCATGAGTACACGAGAGGAGGCTTATTCTGGCAAGAGGCCTGATATTTCCCATTTGCGGATTTTCGGATCTCCTGTCTACATGCATGTGACGAAGGATGCAAGAAGGAAGCTGGATCCAACTGCTGAAGTTGGAATATTTGTGGGGTACACCGATACACCTCACAACTATCGGGTGTATGTGCCAGACAGTCGCAAGACTGTTGTGCGACGGGATATAAAATTTCAGGAGGAGAAAGCCATGCAGTGTTCGCTTGAGAGGGAGCTACACTTGCATGCAGATGAGGAGCTGTTAGTTCCTAAGGAGGAGCTTCCGGATGTGGATCAACCACAAGAGGAAGTTCAGGAGGTGGAAGAAACCACCCATGCAGCACCAACCATCAGAGGGCGCATGCGCACTACAGAAGCTGAGCGACTGGCTCGGGATGCAGAGAAGGTTGTAGGACCACCTACAACATAGCGCAGACAGAGGCAGTCACCGGATCGGTACACTGGATACATGGCTCTTGTGAGTCAATGTGTTGTGACGGAGCCATCCTCTTTTGAGGAAGCTATGGAGGACCCCGCATGGGTTGATGCCATGATCGAAGAATATGATTCGATCGTCAGGAACAGTGCATGGGAGATTGTCCCAAGACCGGTGGGGAAATCAGTGGTGAGTTCGCGATGGATCTACAAAGTGAAGCAGGCGGCTGACGGGAGTGTGGAGAAGTACAAGGCGAGATTTGTCACCCGTGGCTTTTCACAGATCGAGGGGATTGACTATGAGGAGACCTTTGCACTTGTCGCAAGGTACTCTTCCATACGGACGATCCTTGCTCTCTCAGCGCAGATGGGGTGGCACATTCATCAGATGGATGTGAAGACTGCGTTCCTCAACGGAGTCATTGAGGAGGAGGTGTACATAGAGCAGCTCGAAGGTTTCGAGATCTTCAGCAGTGAGTCGCATGTGTGCAGACTCAAGAGAGCACTGTATGGGTTGAAACAAGCACCTCGTGCTTGGTACACACGGATAGACAATTATTTCACCGGATTTGGATTCTCCAAGAGTGAGGTGGATCCTAACCTGTACCAGATTGTGGTGGAGGGGATGTTGCTGATCATTGTACTGTATGTAGATGATCTGATTTTGACGGGTGATGAGCTGTTGATACTTTCATGCAAGGAGGATCTTGCTAGAGAGTTTGAGATGAAGGACTTGGGCCTCCTTCATTATTTCATGGGATTGGAGATTTGGCAGCGCAGTGGTGGACTGTTTGTTTCTCAGGGTAAGTATGCCCGGGAGATACTGGAGAGGTTCAACATGCATGGCTGCAAGCCTGTTGATACTCCTCTTCCTGGTGGTTGGAGGAAGAAGGATGCTACTTCAGCGGAGGTAGTGGATGCCACTGTCTATCGACAGTTGGTGGGGTCGCTTATGTATCTGGTCAATACACGACCCGATATATGCTATGCTGTTAACTAGCTTTCGCAAGCTATGGTTAAGCCTACCAAGCTCTTCTGGAAGGCAGGCAAGCATGTATTGTGTTATCTTAGTGGCACATCGGGATATGGTCTATGGTACAGACAGGAGGATGGAGCGAAGCTTTCTGGCTTCACTGATGCAGATTGGGCAGGGAGCCCAACGGACCGAAAGAGCACATCTGGAGGAGTTTTTAGCATTGGGTCGACAGCAGTTTCCTGGTACAGCAGGAAGCAGAGATCCGTGGCACTCAGTTCAGCAGAGGCCAAGTACATGGCAGCAAGCTTGGCTGCATGCGAGGCTATTTGGATGAGGAAGATCCTCGTTGGATTGTTTGGGTTGCATTTGGAGCCTACAGTGATTTACTGTGATAACCAGAGTTGCATTAAACTCTCGGCTAATCCAGTATTTCATGATAGATCCAAACACATCGACATCAGGTACCATCATATCAGAGATTGTGTTCAGCGGAGAATCATGATGCTTTCATATGTTCCCACGGAGGATCGGGATGTCGACATCTTGACGAAGGCGCTCACCGGGAGCAAGTTCAAATTCCACAGAGGCAGGATAGGGGTTGCAGATAATCCATATCTTGCTGAGAGGGAGTGTTGAAAATGCAGCAAGATGATGGAGCTTAGTGAAATGAAGTCGCCTTCACTAAGTGGGCCCGCAGGCAAACTCTGGCGCAAAGTCTATTTATGGAGATTTATGTCTATTTTTAGACATATGGAGCATGGTCCGGGGGGGTTGCGGTATGTTATTCTTGGAGCATTGGTCATGTTGGTAAAAATAGATGAGACTCTATTTTTTAGGTCGAAGAGGTCGAAGGCTATTTTTAGACTGCCTCCCCTAAAAATAGGGAAGTCAAATATTATTTACCCTTAATAATATTTGGACTCTAAACAGCAGTTTACTCTCTTGGAGCACTTCAGTTCGAGCCTTGGAATTGGCTCATGCATCTGACAGAGGAATTACGCTATTCCCAAGGGTTTGATGGCATCATGCATGGTTGACTTCAGTTAGGACATCAGTGGCAGAAGTTTGGTGGAGTTAATGAGACGATTGGTGGAGTTGTGTTCGGTTTAACTTAGTTGAACTAGTTGAGATTAGTTTAACTAGCTAATCAACTAGTTATGAGTGGAGTGAATTAAATATTATTTAATTCACTAATTAGTAACTCATTATTCAACTCAAGAACACATCAGTTCACTACAGTGCATGGACAGTTCAGTGGAGACCAGTGAAAGAGGTAGATGAAAGGGTGAGTACAGCTATCAGTTGTGACATCAGATGTGCATGAGATTTGCACCACACTTGGAGGCAATTTCCAATGATGATTGCGCTGTCAAGCCAAGGAGATTCGAACCTTGGATCTCTCATTAGGCCAGCAGTGATTGCACAATAGAGGCAAGCAATTAGTGGATGTGTTTTGAACCTGTGACTTGTTCAAAACCAAGCTAGTTTGTGTGTAACTTATCAGAGATAGTACTGAGTACTTGTGAGGAGTATTGTACTGAGTTTTTTACATGTTCTCTCCATTATATTATACAAAATAGCTGGGGGTTTTCAGCTATAAGCTTTCCCCATACATACTGTGTTAATGAGTATGATGATTTGATGTGCTATCGCTTGTTTTATTTCCGCATGTGTGATGATCTGAGTGGAAGAGATTATGTGTTGCATATGAATTCGAATTGATATGTGATTAGGATAATCTCGGTGGATAAATATCATTATTCAGCAAATTTCTACAAATTCACTGCTAGAAATCAAACTCAAAAATGTTGAAAATTGAACTCAAAAATTTTGAAATTAATGCTCAAAAGGATGATCAAAGTGTTGAGATTATTCAAAAGCATCCTACTACATGATACTAAGAACCATTTCTAAATCAAGTGATAACAAAACTCCAATGTAACCACGAAAGTAGTGAACCTCGTAACTGTATTCTACATCCATTTTTGTGGAAAAATAGAATAGGAAAAATTAATAAGGATAATAACAAAAAATCATTTGGTAGCTCATATATACAATCCTTGGATCGTGCTATTATGAAGGTAAAGGCATATGATGGTTCAATAAAAATTAACTCCATGTAAACTTCCACAGGATCCTCGAAAGAAAAAGAAAACTCATTTTGGTCAAATACAGGCCCACTGCTTTCTTGAAACTGATGATGAAGATTTTATTGTAGAGAAAACATAGTTGACTAATCTAGTAACTTATTATGATCTTCTTCACTACCTTCTTGTGATTTTTTTTATAGTTGTCATACATTGGCTCATTGTTTTCATATGGTTGATGCAAATTAATACTTCCAGATAAAGGGAATTCTATTGGTTGATTGTGTCGATCATCTTCATCATAATCATCATACTTATCATATATGTGTAAATCAAAATCCTTTCTTATAATAAAAAATAACCTCTTGATCTCCCATTCCTACTTCTTCAAAAACTTAGTGTGAATTATTTTTAACAAGCCATTGTTCTTCATAGGAATTTGCAACAGTCAATCCTTCATCAATTTGACAACTCAAATCATAAAAAAAGGTATGTGAAGTATCTATAAAACTATCACATACATTTTCAGCCTTACTTTTAGGAGAATATATTCATTTGGATATTGAATAGAATTTCCTAAAAAATGACTCTGATAAGACAAATATTAATGTTTTCTCTTAATAAAAAATGCTTCTTGTTCTAATTGAAATTCTTTGACAATTCTCTCTAAATAATTAATCTTATCTTCTTGATTAAAAATGTTACATGTTGGGGCCTTTGTTTTGAAAAAGGAACAGTTTTGAGTTGCGGAGAACAGGTGGTGAAGCGCAATCACGGTAGACAAGGAGCTGTCACGGTTGTGGATAGCCAAAAGATAGGTGGCGCAACAGTTGCAGAGAACAGCACAGATGGCAGGGATGGGAGACAAAGAAAATCAGCGGAACTCCCAGTAATCAAGAAGAAGTGGAAAACAGCGGAGCAGAAAAAGAGGAAAGACTGATAGTCATGTTGGCAGAAGAACAAATAGGCAGTCAGCCAGCATAGACAAGGGAGTTAGTCCGGCAGAGGGCCGAGTGAGAGAGCCGTAGGAGAGCTCTGTTAGATCTCTGTTGTACTGAACCACCTTGTAATAGACTCTACAGAGTGATGTAAGTCGTTTGATAATGATAATGAAATATGGTTCTTGCAATGTTTGATGTTCTAAGTTAAGTATAATCAATTGCTTATTGTGAATGTATGCCCTGTTTTAAATTTTAATTCAGCATCTTAAATGTGCTTAATGAGTAATATCTTATACAAAGTAGGGAGATATGTTTGTTGTTTCAAGTTCCTTTAGTTTCTCTTCATGGTTGTATCTGGTTGATACTTGATCTGTCTCCTAACCTTACTAAGGTCACGGCACGCCTCGGGTGAGATGCTTTTCTCCTTGGAGTAGGGTGAAAATGTTGGCGTTGTGCTAGACTACTGCGGACACCTTGTTGGCCTCTATCCTGAACCTGGGTCTTGCTCAGATACCTACTTTTTCGCCAACAAATGGTTTCGTTGTTGGGACCCAAAAATTGATTTAGGATCTAGATCATGGTATCATGGATCTACGAGAGAGAACTACGAAGCTAGTGGGATAACCACTTAGACTAGTTCATATCGCAGCAAGTGAAGTTGCGACAGCAGAGGGGGAAAATTGTCAAGGATTAGGTCCTATTTTCTTAATCGGGGGGAGCAGAGGCATTGAGCTTCCACATCTGACTGTAGAAAAAGAGAAGCAAACCCATACGAGTACAATGATTGAGGAATGGTTTCGACTATTTTTGAAAATTGTAACCAATGCACCAATGCTGGAACAACTAAAGAAAAATCTAGAGATGGTGGTGTAGGAAAACGCAGAACCGAAAGAGTCAAGAGATTCAACCCAAAAATACATAAGGAGGATAAAAATAAATAAGAGAAGAATAGGAAAGAAATTCCGCATGAATACTCAAGTCGTGGGATTTCAAATCAAAGACACCATGCTCGACCTAGGATCAGACGTGAACATTCTACGAAGAAAGATGTGGGAAGCACTAGGGAGGCCAAAGTTGACATACTCACCAATACAGCTCTGCATGGCAAATCAATACTGCATTGTGCCCATAGGAAGGTTGGAAAAGTTCGAGGTTGACGTTGCGGGAGTGAAACCATACACAGATTTTGAAGTGATAGATATCATGGGGGATAAGGATCCATATCCTGCATTGTTGGGGATAGATTGGACTTTTGAGAATTATGCAGTGATAGACTTGAAAAAGGAACTGATGATATTTTAATATGGGGAAGTCAGGGTCACTTAGCCACTTGACCCATATTAGGGACCCCGATATACAGAAATTGTTGATAATAGACAGGACGCTCAACTTCTCGAGCATCTTTACCAGATGACGGCAGGGAAGAGAGAAGAGTATATCAATCCAATAGCGGGAGGGACAGTAAGATAGAGAAGCGTTTAGAGTTCAGACTTGGGCTCGAAAATAGCTTGGGATGATTGGCAGCAGGGAGGATACGATACTAATACAAGAAGATGTGCTAACATCCGAGGATTCAGCTGGATTGGAGCTGAGGTAAGAGGATATCCAACTCTATTAGATATGAATGTTGTAAACACATTTATTGCAAAAGTAGAAGAAAAAGTACCAATAGAACACAGAGTCCCTCTTATGGATGTAGCCCTACAATCCACGCCGGCGAGATGGTGGAGCAACCATCGCAACTCACTTCCAAGATGGGAAGATGTTGCAATAGCACTAAGAGCCAGATTCAAAGAAGATGCAAGACCACAATTCATTGAGAAGTACCAAGGGGATTCTGACCCCACGAAGCATTTAGAAAATTGTAAGTACAACTGGAAGAAAGCAAGGTATCCATAATATCTATGGATGCACCATTTTATCCACTCACTAGATACAATTCCACAGGTCTGGTACTTAACTGAAGAAAATAAGAGAGGAACTGGCACCTAACAAGTAGTTGCAGAAAAGTTTACGCAATGTTTTTCTTTTCAAGGAGAAACAAAACCGGTCACATAGGCACTGCAAGCCATCAAAAGAGTACTATTTTTTCCATAACTTCAAGAAGACAAAGAGCAACCGCTCTCGGAGCAGATTATCAAAAAATCAGTGGCATGCAAATGAATAGACAGTGAAATGGATGACGATGATCTAGAGAATCTCTTACACGTATACTTTGAAGAGAAAGAAGGGGAACTAGATATACAAGAAGAACCTACAACAGCGGGACTACATCTGCTACCCTTGAGGACCAAGAAGCTGAACATTGGAACCCTGGAGAAACCCAAAATAGCGTCCATTGGTGACTACTGGGATACAGAAACAACCAAGGAGATATTTGACCTTTTATAGGAAGATGAAGACTTATTCCCATCCTCAGTAGCAGAGCTAAAGGGGATAAAAGGGGACATGGGGGAAATGCGCATAATCTTGAAGCCTGACACCAGACCAGTGAAGCATAGGCCATATTGTCTAAATCTAAGGGTAAAGGAGAAAGTTAAGGCATAAATAGATAAAATGTTGAAAGCAGGACTGGTTTTTCCAGTAGAAGAAGCAGATTGGGTCAGTCCCATTGTTATACAAAGAAAAAAGGAGAAATCTGAGATTAGAGTATGTGTTGATTACAGAAGCCTCAACAACACATGCATACATGATCCATTTCCCACTCCGTTTAGTGATGAGGTGCTCGACAATGTGGCAGGAAATGAAGCCTATTCATTCACAGATGGTTTCTCAGGATATCATCAAGTGAGAATATCCAAAATAGACAAGAAGAAGACCACTTTTACAACTGAATGGGGATCGTTCGCATACCGTGTCATGCCATTTGGACTGAAGAATGCGCCATCGGTGTTTTCACGAATAGTGATAGCAACATTTCGGGAATATATCCACAAGTTCCTTGAGGTTTACATGGATGATTAGATAGTTTATAGCTTACTGAAAAATCATGCAACCTTGTTGAGGATAATATTTGACAGATGCAAACAACTCCAGATTTCCCTCAATCTCAATAAATGCATCTTTGCAGTACCTTTTGGGATGCTGCTATGACATGTTGTTTGTAAACAGGGTGTCTTTGTGGATCCAGCAAAAGTAGCAGTCATTATTAACATAGAAGTGCCAGAAACTGTGAAACAGTTAAGATCACTACTTGGGCATACTGAGTACTACAGAAGATTCATCCGCAACTACGCAACGATAACAAAACCATTGGAAAATTTGTTGCGGAAGTCAGAGTAATTCAATTGGACTGACGAATGCACTATTGCCCTCAATAGATTTAAAGAAAAGCTAGCAAGTGCACCCATCTTGGTTCATCCTAACTAGGACAAACAGTTCCACGCTCATATTGACGCTTCTAGCATTGCATTAGGAGCAGTGTTAGCTCATCCAGGAGAAACTTATGTTGATCATCCAGTCTATTTAGCAAGCAGGAAGTTGTCAACAGCTGAAAGGAACTACACAACAACAAAGCGAGAAGCTCTTGCGATGGTGTATTCCCTTCAAAAGTTTCATCATTACCTACTGGGAGGTACATTCAAATTATTCATGGACCACTCAGCATTGAAGTACCTGGTTAACAAGCCTATGCTTGAAGGATGGATCTGTAGATGGCTCCTACTATTCCAGGAGTTCACCTTCGAAGTGATAGTGAAACCAGGAAGGTTAAATGTGGGTCCTGACCATTTATCAAGGTTGGAAAATGGAGAGAATGGGGGATCTCTAGATGATCAGCTCTCAGATGTTGATCTCTTCAAATTAGAAGCCATCCCAGACTATTTGGAACAGATAGCAGTTTATCTGGCAACAGGACAATGCTCGACTGAATACACAACGACTCAAAGCAGACATTTGGTAGTGAAAGCGGCTGAGTATCAATTGATAGCAGGACAACTATATAATATGGGGTTGGACCAAGTCTTGTGGAGATGTATCATGGACTAGTAAAGAGAGGATATATTGTGGGAGTGTCATTATGGAGCTGCGGGGGGCCATTTCAGCACAAACCCACCACAAGAAATATATTACATGCAGGGTTATGGTAGCCCACAGTACATAAGGATAGTAAAGAATTTGTAAAGAAATGTGATGTCTGCCAAAGAACAGGACACCCCTCACACCGAGATGAGATACCACTTCAACCTGTAAGAGCACTGCAGCCATTTGAAAAATGGGTCGTTGATTTCATAGGGCCAATTGCACCCATGGCAAGACATTCATAGGCAAGGTACATAATTACCGCAACATATTATCTTACCAGATGGGCAGAGGCAGCACCAGTGAAAGATTGCATAGCATACATAGCAGCCATGCTCATTTTTGAAAATATCATTAGCAGATTTGGCTGCCCCAAAAGCCTAACCAGTGATCAAGGTACACACTTCATCAATACAACAATTAAGTCTCTATTACATAATTTTATGGTGCAACATCATAAGAGAAGTCTGTACCATCCTCGGAAAAATGGAACTGTTGAAGCATTTAATAAGATCTTAGAAAAATAACTGACTAAGATATGCAATGCCAATCGGGATGACTCGGATGAGTGCATACCAACAACATTATGGGGCTACAGGACAACTGTAAAAATATTGCACAATCAGACTCCTTTCCAGCTGGTGTACCGGAGAGAAGCATTGGTACCTGTTGAATTTATCATACCGAGTCTATTAATTGCTTCAATAGTACATCTGGCAGAGGAAGACTCAATCAAGGAACACCTCCATGAGCTACAAGAGATTGAAGAAGATATATTTCTAGTGGAATTCCATCAGACGGTCCAAAAAGAAAGACAGAAGGCTTGGCATGATCGTCATATCAAACATAAAATGTTCATAGTCAGAGGGAATTTTTTGTTGTACGACAGTAAATTTCAAAAGCTCCCAGGCAAACTCAGAATGCACTGGATGGGACCATACCATGTCATTGAAATTCAAGATTCAGGAGCAGTTTTATTGGCACAGCTAGACGACCAAGTATTACAAGGATGGGTGAATGACCCACGCCTGAAGCCTTATCACGAGTAATTTTCATCATTTATTTTTCAAATAACTCTCGCAATCAAGAGGAGTAGGTAGGGTAGAATAGAAATAGATTGAGTCAATAACTCTCTTGCACCCGAGAAGATAAGAGAATAGGAATCCCAATAAAGAAAATAATTATATTAAAACAGAGACTAAATCCACCTGTTGCGATACAGAGACCACATTGCAACCAATTGTGGTCGGGGGGGGGTAGTGTCTAATGCATCATCTGTGTTAGAAAGCCAAGCGTGTCAAACATCATTCCGTCATACTAACCCATCATACCGATGTCAATCCATAGGATCACCCGGATTTTAGAATTAACTGCCATAATTAGCAACAACCATATCATAATAAATTTTCCATATTAAGCCATAATCATTACCCATCACGTCTACCCAAATCCCGAAGACACAGTCAGCAATGTCAGAATACACCTCACCATGGTAACTAATCGTACGATTATAGCCACGGGAGAGACAGGAAAATTAATTATTTATGGGTTCTTATCAACCTCATTTGTGTCGGTTACATTACTTACTCACATGAAATAAGAAAGCACAAGAATGCCGGAAAATTCTGAGTTAGAACAAGAAACAGCCGCATCAACAAGTGAAATTTCATCAAAGGAAGTTCAAAGAGATAGTCCAGTAGCAGGAATTCACAGAAAGAGATCAGGGACAATACTCTAATTGTACAAAAGAAGGAAGAATATGACAAAGGTAGCAACAACAGTCGTCAATCCTGAGCTCGATGAGAGAATTTAGAGGATGGAATCGTCAGTGTGTAAGTATGACAATGCGTCACTGATCGTTACAAATTTCACAGATTCATACCAATTTCTGGCTATGAAGAAATAAGTATACATATAGAATTATGCTATAGAAGGAGGAGGCGAAGCAACGTGAATGAATGCAGAGTTCAAAGGTATCCAGAAATTGACAATATTGAACCTCAGGAACCTCCCAGTGTTTGGAACAACAAGAGAAACAATGCAGTGTACGAAATTCCTACTGAGTAGACTCCAGAATGGATCATTGTCGCTAGGGCAAGAAATACTGATACATGCAGAGGATATCAATAGGCTCATGGGATTATCAGTAGAAGGGTGGGATGTCTCAACGACATTCCAGAACGTGTCAAAGAGAGCCAAGAAGGCGGGAGACTGTGATTACTATAAGAAATATGAGACCAGAAGAGGAGGGAAGGGGGCGAAAATAGACCTCATCAACAGTCCAGCAGTGAAATTTTCCTGCTACCTAATAGCGGGTAAGATGATGAGGCACTACACCAAGGGCGAATGCACCCTCGACACCATTTCAGTTGTGGAACACTGCCTCCAGGGAACCCATCTAAACTAGTGTACATTCTTATTAAACGAGTTGTTTGAGGCCTACAAAGATAACTATAGAACGGCAACAGGGTTCATTTACTGCTACCTCATAATGGAATTTTCAATGTGGAAGTGGACTCACCCGGGAGTAAGATAGCTCGTGGAAACCACACACGACCAGCCAATAGCGATGAAGTTTATGCCCTAGAGAATCTCGGGAGATCCCAGCACAAAGGAGGTAAATGAAGAAGTTTTCTCATTTTGGTACAGGCAGATGGTGGATGTGGTGGCAAGACAGTAAAGGGTTCCGAGGAACCTATTGGACAGATATTCCTCACAGATATGGTTTGGGGTCACCCACAAGCAGACATACATCAAACCCACTTGCGTGGATGAAACCACGTTCAAAATGAGACCGTTGAAATTTCAGGTTGATGAAAAGGCATTCCACACCGAAGTCTATTCATGGCCAGGAGTTGGAATGGAGATTAGAAGTGGAATACATCACTATTCGTTCGAGGGTTTTATCACCCAAAAATTCTCAAAACATCATTGTGTCAACTCTACTTTTGGTCATGATTTCAAGGAGGTTTAGAAGCCATTTTAAGTCATTGGTAAAGGATAGGTCATATTAAAAGTTCAAATGAAGTCTTCTAGGTCCACTCCATGATAAATAAACTCTAAAATTTTACCTTGTTTTATTCAAGGTCTTAGATAGGTGTTAGGTAATGTCATCCTTTAAAGGGTAGCTGATAGGGTTAGAGTCTCAAAAGTCTCATTTTCATTTCCAAACAAAGTTTAACAACCTTATTCCATGGTTTAAAGGTCTCATCATCCATTTAGAAGTCATTTCATTAGGTTTAGAGTCAAATTTTGCAATCATGGTAGGAATCTGCGTTTTCGTAGCACAGCTATTTCAAAAAAGATGATTTTCGCTACGAAAACATTGTTTTTGTAGCGCGCTACAAAATTGCTGAAACAACCTTTTTCATCAAAAAACTATGTTTTCTGGTTTTAGTAGTCAACTTCCAAAGGGGTTACTGAGCAACTTAAAACTCATTTTTGAAAAATTAAAGAGGTTTTTCTTCCTAACATACCTAAATACAAAAACCTCTCTCATTTTATTCAAATTAATTATGAGGTTAGATAAATTGATCACTCAACTTGCGCTACGAACTGGTTGAAAGTCATTGAGAGAAAAACTTTGTTTTATGTTTTTAGTAGTCAACTTCATGATCAGTTTCTGGCCACAAGAAAACGTATTTTGGAATTATGAAGGAGGTTTCTCTTCATAAAATCCCCAAATACTATAACCTATCTCACTTTTCTCACAAGTGTTACCAATTGGGAGATACAAGGCTTTCTTTGAAGCCATATTTTCAGAAATCAGGATTTTCCAGTTGTATACAAGTTGTTCAAAGACAGTTTCTGGGCAGTAGGAGGGGTATTTCAAAAAAAAAGATAGTTTTTTGTTCAAGGAATCATGGTATCCAAAAGCCTACTTCAGTTTTACAAAATACATTATGGGTGAGAAGATAAAAGCTCTGTCTCAACACCTATTTTTCAGATAAAACAAGGCAGTAAGTGACAAATTATAAATCAGTTTTGTCATAAACAAGGATATCACTTTTTGAGGATATTTCAAAGTTGAATATTTTGATTTTTAAGGTCTATTGACATCATGAAAATCATCAATAGGTGTATATACTCTTAAAGTCTGAGAATTGTGAAAAAACTGCGTAAAAAAGACATACACAGAATTTTCATAGCGCGCTACAAAACTGCTGTAGATGCATTTTTGAATATTTTTATAAATGTTTTAAGAGGTAAACGCACTTGGTTTCCAAATTTTTTTGCTGATGGTGGATGGAAAGGGCTCATAGATGAAATTTCAGGTGTCAAGGCAAAATAAAGTGGATGGTTGAGAGATGTTTTCAAAGATACAAATTTTGCGCTACAAAAACAGTTGTTATTTTCGTAGCGCAGCCATATCATCTCCCTTTATACTTTTTCAAGGGCTTAGATTTTGTATAGGTGGAAAGGCATAGTTCCATGGAAATTATAACACATGTCACTTATCCTAATCTAATCAAAATTTCTAGCAAAAAAGGATTCGAAGATCAGCATGAAGAATAAAGGCTAAAATGTAGGAAAAATGTTCCCTAGTTTTTAGGTCAGTTAAGACATGAGTTAGCAGGTTTACAACAAGGCTGGAGGCATCACCAAATTTGACCTCATGAAGTTGAAGCTGTCAAAGGAAGTATTTAAGTCTTAGATAAGGTTGTTGAAACATGTTTTAGGAGTTTCACTCCTATTTGTATTAGGACTCCTAAAAGACAGTTAGCTGTCATTTTGCAATTAAGATTTTGTTTCAATGAATAGAATAGGTGTCAAAGATAGAATTTGAATTCCTCTGATGATGGATCATAGAATCCAAGGTTGTAAAGACTCTATATGTAGCATGAGGTCGAATTCCTCAAGGTTGGCATTTTTCATTAGCAAGAAAACTATGTTATTGTAGCAGACTGTGTATTTTCAGCTTAATACAGATTGGCTTTACTACTCAGGATTCACAAAGATTTTTTGGTGTTTGATCTCTCTATGGCTTTCCTTGTCTACCTATTTACAGTTTTATGAACATGTTTTACTTAGAATTCATTGGAAAATGCTCTAACTTCCTTCACATGTTTGTAGACTGTGTTGTTATTCACTGTATTACTGTTTTGTTTATAAACCTAAAACTCTAAGTGCCCTGACTTCCATGTTGAGCTGATGTTGAAACATATCTTGACTCCATAGCCCAATAGATGTTTGTTAATCAGTAATTCAACCAGTTCTACACTTTTATCCATTTTATTCCTAGAGTTAGCCATCTAATCATTAATTAAAAATCTTAAACCTATTGAGAGAGCCCTCTCAGGTTGAGGAGGCTAAGCATCAGCCAAAAGTCTGGTTTGAAATAGTTACACTGAGGTAGCCTAATCAGAAACCTATCAGATCCTATTTTGGTGATAACATTTTGGTGCGTCTGCCGGGAGACTGAAGATATACATCTCCCGAAAATTATGAAGTTGAACTCTTGAAGGTAGCAGGAGCTCAAAATCTGTTTGAGGCTACAGAACTACCTTGGCAACTCCACACATCAAATAATTAAATTGGAAGGTGACTCCACTGTTAGAAGATCAGTAGCTTGATGAAGTTTCAAGATGAGTTCCATTGCAAGAATGAATTCCAGGTATGCCCCTATGAATTGGTCTCATATCCCTAGTTTTCCAAATCCTATGCCAAAGGCTGAATGGTTAGATGATCTTCCAATATTCAAAGATGAAAAGAAAGACAATGATGCTCTTCATTTGGTTAGGTTTCATCTACATGTACATAGTCTTAAGGTTTAGTTCCTTGAAGATTGTCTTATGAAGATGTTTATGACCACTCTAGAAGGAAAAGCATGGTCTTGGTATAAAGGTTTAGCAAATGGTTCATTATATTCTCTTGCTAATCTTCATAATGAATTCTATGAGATGTATAAAGAGTGTCATCCCTCCTTATTTCTGGTCAAAGATTGTTGTAAACATTCTGTGAGTTTTATTCAGTATTCGGAGGATTGTTATGATGATGATGAATTTATGGATGAAGAAATTTTAGAGGCTCTTCATAACAATACATTTCAACACCTAGAAGAAAGGATAATATCCCATAGAATGCATCATGGAAATCAGCAGGAGTATACTTATGAAAATGATGTTACATCCTCTGAGACTGATGTAAAGATACAGCAAACTTGCCAGTCTTTGGATCATAAAGAGTATGAAAATCATTGCTGTAGAAATTTGAATAGCTGATATATTATTCACCGAGATTCTCCTGATCACACACTATTTTAACTTCATGCACAATACAGAATCTCTTCTACCATTGATCATCACATGCGGAAATAAAATCAATTGCATGCACACATTAAAACCATAAACAATCACACATATGAACACAGTATTTCATGGGAAAGCTTAAAGTTGAAAACCCCAACTATCTGTATATTATATGTCATGGAGATCATGTAACAATCATTGTACAAAAGCTCCTCACAAGCTCTCATGCACACCCTCAGTTGCCACACACTATCAAGCTAGATCTAGCAAAAACACATGCTCAATCTCTGCCACACGATGCTTGACCTCTGTTGTGTAATCAATGTGGCGGATGGCTCATTAAATCTCACTTAGTTTTTGGCCTTGCAGTATCTTGGGCCTAAATCAGGTTGTTGCAAAGTATACCTTGTTATAGTCTAACTAATAGTTAACTTTTTGCTCTTTCACCTATCTACTGCTGATCTCACTTAGCGTCCGTACCTTGAAGTTAAGCGATGTATTCATGATTGATTCAATGGTTTCTGATACTAGTGAGATCAAATTAGCAGAAATTCACACCACTTTCACTAATTCAATATCAATGGTTAAAACTGCATGACCGTCAACTATGTTTGAACATTACCACTTGAACACAACTCCATGTGCTCTCAATCAACTCCACCAAACTCTGTCACATGAGTTCTAGCTGAAGTATCCATGCAATAGCTCCACATAACCCTCAGGAATAGCGTAATTCCTTCTGTCAGCTCCTGTGCCACATTTGTGCACTTAACTGAAGTGCTCCAAGAGAATAAGATAATGTTTAGAGTCCAAATATTATTAAGAGCTAATAATATTTGACATATCTATTTTTAGACTAGAAATCTAAAAATAGATTCCGCCCAATATGTTTAAAAATATAATTCCATCTATTTTTCCAACTTGACCAACCATCCACAAATAGCATCCTGCAACTCATAGAATATGATCGACATGTCTAAAAATAGACATAGTCTAAAATAGACTTTGCGCCAAAAATAGCCTGCGGGCCCACTTAGTGAAGGCGACTTCTTTCCACTAAGCTCATCATCTTGTTGCAATCTCAACACTCCCTCTCAACAAGATAAGGATTATCTACCACCCCTATCCTGCCTCTGTGGTATTCGAATTTTCTCCTGGTGAGCGCCTTCGTCAAGATATCAGCATCTTGATCCTCCATGGGAATGTATGAAAGTAACATGATCTTCCATTGCACACAATCTCTGATATGATGATACCGGATGTCAATGTGTTTAGATCTATCATGAAATACTGGATTAACCGAGAGTTTGATGCAACTCTGATTATCACAATAAATCACAGTAGGCTCTAAGTGTGAACCAAACAACCCGACCAGGATCTTCCTCATCCATATAGCCTCGCATGTAGCCAAACTCGCTGCCATATACTCGGCCTCTGCTGAACTGAGTGCCACGGATCTCTGCTTCCTGCTGTACCAAGAAATTGTTGTCGACCCGTTACTAAAAATCCCTCCAGATGTGCTATTTCTATCCGTTGGGCTCCCTGCCCAACCTGCATCCGTGAAGCCACATAGCCTCACCTCATCCGACTGTCTGTACCATAATCCATATCCCGATGTGCCTCTGAGATATCTCAATACATACTTGCCTGCCTTCCAGTAGAGCTTGGTAGGCTTAACCATAGCTTGTGAAAGCTGGTTAACAGCATAGCATATGTCGGGTCGTGTATTGACCACATACATAAGCGACCCCACCAACTTTCGATAAACAGTGGCATCCACTACCTCCGCCGAAGTAGCATCCTCCTTCCTCCATCCACCAGGAAGAGGAGTATCAACAGGCTTGCAGCCATGCATGTTGAACTTCTCCAGTATCTCCCGAGCATACTTGCCTTGAGAAACAAACAGTCCATCACTGCACTGCCAAATTTCCAATCCCAAGAAATAATGAAGGAGGCCCAAGTCCTTCATCTCAAACTATTTTGCAAGATCATCCTTGCATGAGAGTATCAACAGCTCATCACCTGTCAAAATCAAATCATCTACATAAAGTACAATGATCAGCAACTTACCCTCCACCACTATCTGGTATAGGTTCGGATCCGCCTCACTCTTGGAGAATCCAAGTCCGGTGAAATAACTGTCTATCCGTGTGTACCAAGCATGAGGTGCTTGTTTCAACCCATACAGTGCTCTCTTGAGCCTGCACACATGCGACTCGCTGATGAAGATATCGAAACCTTTGGGCTGCTCTATGTACACCTCCTCCTCAATGACTCCGTTGAGGAACGCAGTCTTCACATCCATCTGATGAATGTGCCACCCCATCTATGCTGAGAGAGCAAGAATCATCCGTATGGAAGAATACCTTGCGACAGGTGCAAAGTTCTCCTCATAATCGATCCCCTCAATCTGTGAAAAGCCTCGGGCAACAAATCTTGCCTTGTACTTCTCCACACTCCCGTCAACTGCCTGCTTCACTTTGTAGATCCATCTCGAACCCACCACTAATTTCCCCTCCGGCCTTGGGACAATCTCCCATGCACTATTTCTGACAATTGAATCATACTCTTCCACCATGGCATCTACCCATGCGGGATCCTCCACAGCTTCCTTGAAAGAGGATGGCTCTGTCACGATACAATTTCTCATAAGAGCCATGTATCCAGTATATCGGTCAGGTGACTGTCTCTGTCTACGCTATGATGTAGGTGCTCCTACAACCTTCTCTGCATCTTGAGCCAGTCGCTCAGCTTCTGTAGTGCGCTTCCGCCCTCTGATGGTTGGAACTTCTTGAGTGGTCTCTTCCACTCCATGAAACTCCTCTTGTGGCTGATCCACATCCTGAGGCTCAACCTTAGGAACTAATAGCTCCTCATCTGCATGCAAGTGTGGCTCCCTCTCAAGTGAACACTTCATGGCTTTCTCCTCATGAAATTTGATATCCCGTCGCACAACAGTATTGTGACTGTCTGGAAAATACACACGATAGTTGTGGGGTTTATCAGTGTACCCCACAAATATCCCAGCCTCTGCAGTCGGCTCTAGCTTCTTCCTGGCATCCTTAGTCACATGAATGTAAACAGGTGAACCAAAAATCCTCAAATGGGAAATATCAGGCCTCTTACCAGAAAACGCCTCCTCGGGTGTACTCATGCCAAGTATCATGTGAGGACAACGGTTCTGCACATATACTGCAGTATTGCATGCCTCAGCCCACAAGTGTATGGGAAGGCCCTGATCATGCAACATCGCCCGTGCAGCACCCACGATCGTTCTGTTCTTCCGCTCAGCAACCCCATTCTGCTGTGGGTTATGAGGTGCTATGAGCTCTCTTCGAATTCCTTCTGCGCTGCAAAATTCCTTGAATTCTCCATAGATGAACTCACCACAATTGTTGCTCCTAAGAGCCTTCACCTGCTTCCTCGATTCTTTCTCAACCAATGCCTTGAACTCACAGAACTTTGAGTATGTCTCCCTCTTCTTCTGCATGAAGAAGATCTAGCAATTCCAAGAAAAATCGTCAAGAAATATCACATAGTACCTATGCTTTGCTGTCGAAGCTACTGAGAAATGTCCACACACGTCTGTGTGAATTCTCTCAAGGATCGTCATGGTGTGACTATCCTTCTCGTGAAAGGTGGCTTTCAAAAAATTTCCCAAGGTACATCCCTTGCATTGATCTGACTGTGCAAGAGTACCCTTAGGAAGCCCAGTAGAAATCTGCTGCAGTATCTTCAAAGCTCCATGGTGAAGGTGGCCCAATCTCCGGTGCCACGACTCGCCATCATCCCAGCTCACCACTCCTTTTGCCTTGCCTGCCATTACTGCGCAGCCATCTACCTGCAATTGATAAAGGTTCTTAACTTAAACCCCTATCCTCCGAGTCTCACCAGTTGCCTTACTACGCAGGAAAGCCTTTCCCTCGCTAAATACAACATCATATCCCTTGTCTTCTAACATCGCCACAGAGATAAGATTCTTCTTCAATCCTGGAACATGCATCACTTCCTTCAATACGAAGGGCTTACCAGAATCCCTCTCAAAGTAAATGGTACCAATACCGGTCGCACTGTATCTACCATCATCGCCCATCTCGATGTGCACTCCAAGATCTTTTTCATCCAGATCAGTAAACAAATCTCTATCTCCCGTCATGTGAAAAGACGCACCATTGTCAAGAAACCACACTGAACCCATCACACTTGAGACCAAGCATGCAATCAGTGAAAAATCCAGCTCAAACTGCGAGGCTAAGGCCTCTCCAGCTGCAGATCCAGCAGCCTGCTTATTTTTCTTCTTTTGTGGACAATTAGTGGCGTAATGTCCGTGTTGGTGACAGTGAAATCACTTCACCTTGAACATGTCCTGCTTCTTGCCTTTCGCACCGGATTGAGAAGCTTTCTTTCTCTTCCCCTTCTTTGCTTTGGCAGCCAAAATGAAATTCTCTTCATCATAGTTCTTTGATGAAGAACCGTCCCTGGTACTTCGCCTTATCTCCTCTTGCACAAGATCCGACCAAAGTCGCTCCCATCCTGGAAATTTCTCCCGACCATTGACAGAGTCCTAATAGGAATGCCAACTTTTCAGAAGCCCAAGGAGAGCCAAGCTCACCAAGTCCTTGTCATAAACAGTCACCCCCACACTTCCCAGCTCATCCCTACATTGGACAAACTTCGTGAGGTACTTGGGCATACTGTCACCTTTCTCCATTTCTATGTTCTTGAGTTTATCCTTGAGCGCCAACTTCCTCTGGTCACTCTTGCTTTGAAATAAATATGTCAAAGCTTTCCACATCAAGAATGGAGAAGCCTTACCATGAAGGTTGGACACTATGTGATCCTTCACACCTTCCAACAGAATTCTTCGACACTTTGCTGTCTTCTTTTTCCATGTGTCAAGTACGACAGCATCGCTAGAAGTAGGTTTTGGAATTTCTGCATCTATGAACTCCTTCAACCCATTGTCATCCAGCACCACCTCCATCACGATAAACCATGCAATAATGGTGAAGGAAATTTTGCGCCCTCCAAGGGCATACTCCGTCGCAAGTACGGTGAAAGACATCTCAGCCGACACCAAGAAAACCTTTTCTACAAAATTCGAATTCCACCCGGCTTCAAAAATCCGCCAGCTTCAATGTTTTGCAATTGCTCCATTGATCAATATCGCTCTGATGCCATGTAGAAATTTGAATAACTGATATATTATTCACCGAGATTCTCCTGATCACACACTATTTTAACTTCATGCACAATACAGAATCTCTTCTACCATTGATCATCACATGCGGAAATAAAATCAATTGCATGCACACATTAAAACCATAAACAATCACACATATGAACACAATATTTCATGGGAAAGCTTAAAGCCGAAAACCCCAAACATCTCGTATATTATATGTCATAGATATCATGTAACAATAATTGTACAAAGCTCCTCACAAGCTCTCAGCACAACCTCCAATTGCTACACACTAATCAAGCTAGATCTAGCAAAACACATGCTCCAATCTCTGCCACCTGATAGCCAGCCTCTATTGCGTAATCAATGCTATAGGATGGCTCATTAAATAACTTGAACCACCTGGCTTGTACTGCGCAATCCTCATGGGCTCCTCCAATCACTGGTTGTTGCAAATATGCAACAATATAGTCACAACTGATAGTTAACCTGCTCTTTCACCTATCTCTGCACTGGTCTCCACTGAAACTGTCCATGCACTGAAGTTAACCGATGTATTCTTTAGTTGATTAATGAGTTTATAATTAGTGAATTAATTAATAATTAATTCACACCACTCTCACTAATTGTATCAATCAGTTAAACTAGATACAAATAGCTCAACTATGTTTAGATTAGTTAAACCGAACACAACTCCATTAACTTCCTCAATCAACTCCACCAAACTCTCTCACATGAGTTCTAACTGAAGTATCCATGCAATAGCTCCACTTAACCCTCAGGAATAGCGTAATTCCTTCTGTCAGCTCCTGTGCCACATCCGTGCACTTAACTGAAGTGCTCCAAGAGAATAAGATAATGTTTATAGTCCAAATATTATTAAGAGCTAATAATATTCGACATATCTATTTTTAGACTGGCAATCTAAAAATAGATTCCGCCCAATATGTCTAAAAATAGAAGTCCATCTATTTTTCCCGACTTGACCAACCATCCACAAATAGCATCCTGCAACTTATAGAATATGATCCATATGTCTAAAAATAGACTTTGCGCCAAAAATAGCCTGCGGGCCCACTTAGTGAAGGCGACTTCTTTCCACTAAGCTCATCATCTTGTTGCAATCTCAACAATTGCAAAACACCAAGGAGAAATACTGGAAGACAATTTTTATAACCCTCAGGCAGAGAAAAAGATTGATTATTTATGTCATAATTTGCAGCAGCCTACTTCAAATAATGATCATAATAATGTGGAAAATTACATTGTTTGTGGGAATCAGTCAGAAAGGCCGTTGGATAGCTTATCAAATAAATTTTGTGTGGCTAAAAATCAGTTGTTAGAAGTTACAGGTTGTTATGAGGATCATCAAGTTTATCATGTTTTCTGGGATCCTATAGCTAAATACATGGAAGAGTTTTACTCTCCAGTGTTTCAGTTTTACTTTTACTATGAAGATCAGTTACAATTTCAGTGGCAGTGGTCATCACAATATCATAACTTCTTCAAGTTCCAATGTAGTCAAACAACTCAAATATCAGATAAAACAAATGACTGGCTACATTTGAAATTTCATATTGATTGCGCTGAATGAATTTTGCAGTTGATAGGGTAGGTAGGAATGTGCAAATAAGCTCAAGGTTGACTGGGCATTTTTAGTAGGTATAGTTTGAAGTAGAATGGGAAGAATTTCAGGATTTTATTTTAAAGCAATGGATTGCAGCACTGGAGCTACCAATTCTTAGTGTACCACAGGGGCACACTATCCCAAGTGGAGCCACTATTATCACCCAAAAATTCTGAAAACATCATTGTGTCAACTCTACTTTTGGTCATGATTTCAAGGAGGTTTAGAAGTCATTTCAAGTCATTGGTAAAGGATAGGTCATATTACAAGTTCAAATCAAGTCTTATAGGTCCACTCCATGATCAATAAACTCTGAAATTTTACCTTGTTTTAGTCATGGTCTTAGATAGGTGTTAGGTCATTTCATGCTTTAAAGGGTAGCTGATAGGGTTAGAGTCTCAAAAGTCGCATTTTCATTTCCAAACAAAGTTTAACAACCTTATTCCATGGTTTAAAGGTCTCATCATCCATTTAGAAGTAATTCCAGTAGGTTTAGAGTCAAATTTTGCAATCATGATAGGAATCCACGCTTTCATAGTGCAGCTAGTTCAAAAAAGGTGATTTGCGGTTGTTTTCGTAGCACGCTACGAAACTGTTGAAACAACGTTTTTCATCAAAAAAACTTTGTTTTCTGGTTTTAGTAGTCAACTTCCAAAGGGGTTCCTGAGCAACTGAAAACTCATTTTTAAAAAAGGAAAGAGGTTTTTCTTCCTAACATACATAACTACAAAAACCTCTCTCATTTTCTTCAAATTAATTATGAGGTGAGAGAAATTGATCACTCAACTTGCGTTACAAAATGGCTGAAATTCATGAGAGAAAAACTCTGTTTTATGTTTTTAGTAGTCAACTTCATGATCAGTTTTTGGCCAAAAGAAAAAGTCTTTTGGAATTTGGAAGGATTTTTATCTTCATGAAATCCCCAACTACAATAAACTATCTCACTTTTCTCACAAGTGTTACCAGTTGGGAGATACAAGGATTTCTTTGAAGCCATATTTTCAGAAATCAGGATTTTCCAGTTTTATA
This sequence comes from Pinus albicaulis, assembly GCA_034641835.2. NCBI lineage: Eukaryota > Viridiplantae > Streptophyta > Pinopsida > Pinales > Pinaceae > Pinus > Pinus albicaulis. Next base: position 1,484,185,708 of record CM076570.1, read on the forward strand.
CAGGTTGTTCAAAGACAGTTTCTGGGAAGTAGGAGAGGTATTTCAAAAAAAAAAAATATAGTTTTTTGTTCAAGACATCATGGTATCCAAAAGCCTCCTTTATTTTTGAAAAATACATTATGGGTGAGAAGATAAAAGCTCTGTCTCAACACCTATTTTTCAAATAAAACAGGGCAGTAAGTGACAAATTATAAATCAGTTTTGTCATAAACAAGGATATCACTTTTTGAGGACATTTCGAAGTTGAATGATTTTGATTTTTAAGGTCTATTGACATCATGGAAATCATTAATAGGTGTAAATACTCTTAAATTCTGAGAATTGCGAAAAAACTGTGTAAAAAAGACATACACAGCAGTTTCGTAGCGCGCAACGAAACTGCTGTAGATGCATTTTTGAATATTTTTATAAAGGTTTTAAGAGGTAAGAGCAATTGGTTTCCAAATTTTGTTGCTGCTAGTGCATGGAAAGATCTCACAGATGAAATTTCAGGTGTCAAGGCAAAATAAAGTAGATGGTTGAGAGATGTTTTCAAAGATACAAATTCTGCACTACGAAAACAGCAGCTATTTTCGTAGCGCAGCCATATCATCTCCCTTTATACTTTTTCAAGGGATTAGTTTTTGTACAAGTGGAAGGCATAGTTCCATGGAAATGATAACACATGTCACTTATCCTAAATAAATCAACATTTCTAGAAAAAAAGGATTCGAAGATCAGCATGAAGGATAAAGGCTAAAATGCAGGAACCATGTTCCCTGGTTCTTAGGTCAATTAAGACATGAGTCGGCAGGTTTAAAACAAGGCTGGAGGCATCACCAAATTAGACCTCATGAATTTGCAGCTTTCAAAGGAAGTATTTAAGTCTTAGATAAGGTTGTTGAAACATGTTTTATGATTTTCACCTTTATTTGTATTAGGACTCCTAAAAGACAATTAGCTGTCAGTTTGCAATTAAGATTTTGTTTCAATGAATAGAATAGGTGTCAAAGATAGAATTCGAATTCCTATGATGATGGATCATAGAATCCAAGGTTGTAAAGACTCTATATGTAGCATGAGGTTGAATTCCTCAAGGTTGGCATTTTTCATTAGAGAGAAAACTATTTTATTGTAGCAGACTGTGTATTTTCAACTTAATACAGATTGGCTTTACTACTAAGGATTCACAAAGAGTTTTTGGTGTTTGATCTCTCTATGGCTTTCCTCATCTACCTATTTATAGTGGTATGAACATGTGTTACTTATAATTCATTGGAAAATGCTCTAACTTCCTTCACATGTTTGTAGACTGTGTTGTTATTCACTATGTTACTGTTTTGTTTATAAACCTAAAACTCTAAGTGCCCTGACTTCCATGTTGAGCTGATTTTGATGTTTTTTTGAAATATATCTTGACTCCATGACCCAATAGATGTTTTCTAATTAGTAATTCAACCAGTTGTACACTTTTATCCATTTCATTCCTAGAGTTATCCATCTAAATTGAAAATCTTAAACCTATTGAGAGAGCCCTCTCAGGTTGAGGAGGCTAAGCCTCAGCCAAAAATCTGGTTTGAAATAGTTACACTAAGGTAGCCTGATCAGCAGCCTATTAGGTCCTATTTTGGTGATAACATAGCGCATGCTGCTGAAAGCACTACCAGGGGAGACACCAGAGGAAACAGCGAGTAGAGTTTCTCGACTGCAGCTAACACCTTTACTGCAACAGTTGGACACGAGGGTAAAGGACTTCAATCAGGTAATACAAACTCTCACAAGTGCTTCTCCTATGTTTCCTTCTTTTATATATTTTTAGTCTTCAAATTTTTCATCACCATCCATGATTACACCTCTCGTCACTGCCCTACCTTCTACCATGTTCAATTCACCCCCAACAACCACAGTAATTTCAATCTGTAAGAGTAAGGAACCTAAACCGCCAGTAGCTACCCCTAAGGCCAAGAAAGCAAGAATTATGGTGCCTAGGAAAATAGTTTACCTCACCGAAGAAGATCAGACCCAACCCATGGATACGGGAGTACTAATTAGAGAAGAGCCATAGGTTGCCACCCAGGTCACCTCTGCGCTACCTACGTTTTATCCGTCCTCGGTTTTGAATATTCAAACATCATCTCCACCCCATACTCACACCTCTTCACCTCGCACTCACCATTCATCACCCCATACTTCATTTACTTCCAAAGAACAATCCACCCGCACTCCATCCATCTCAGTAACCATCTAAAACCCAGTAAAGTTAAGAAACAAGACAATTGGGGACACTGAGGCAAAGGTTAACTCGAGTACGACTATGGTACCCAAGGTTAACCAACCTCCAGTGGGGCAAGGCACTTTCCTGGAACTATTAGTTCAGGGAGGATCTTTTACTACAACACATTTCAGCAAGCCAACTTGATACTACAACAGATTCAACCGACCATGAATATGAATAACCCGGAAAGTCAGTTGTCGCAATAGAGCCAAATCGCATCGCCACATGAGCACTCAGCAAGATCAACAGCCAGCGGGCAACCCCTCAGAGAAAGACCGCCATCCCACGACATGTGAGGCACTGAGAGTATGCAAACATGGGGAACTGAACAACTATATAACTTCATTTGGCAAGTAGCACAATAGGTAAAAGGGCTACATAACGACCTCCAGCAGAGGTTCGAGCAGCAACAATAGTAGATCATTGTGCTTACTGAAGAGAGCAATCAGCTGAAAGGGGAGAAGGAAAGTCTATAAGAACAGCTGAACAAGGTAACAAATATCTTCAAGGACCTCTGGCCAACAGTGATTGAGCAGGATGACAAGACGCCGAAGGACATGTCAACCTGCTCCATGGTCGAAAGGTTTATCTGAGTGCAAATGACATGTACATGTCTCAGCAAAGAAAACCAAGAGCTCAAACAAGCGCTAGCCGCAAGACCAGCATTACCAGATCTCGTCGTGATATATGCTAAGAAGGTTGCCGAGAAGCAGAAGCGGGTAACCGGAATGAAGGAAACCCTAGGGATGAAATTCAGAGAAGCTTACAACCTACTGAAGCATTTACACGAATTCTCTAATTCGTTAACCATGAAAGCCCAACCTATCTCAGCACAACTTTAGCAAATTTCACAAGAGATCAAAGAGGCCACGGATCCCGTCGGCATAACCTAGCTCTACAACTAAGCGGAGGTACTAGAAACCAGAATACAGAAAATAGAGGAGCATTCTGCTGCCACAAAGTAGGTCCTCATAAAGCTAAGGAAACTAGTCAAGCAGACAGCATAGGAAATATAGCAGATGACAGCCGAAGCCGAGATAAAAATTCAAGAAGTATTCAGCAAATTACCGCCAGTAGTAGGCAAGACTGAGGCTGAAAGAGTTGCCGCCAAACTGACCAGCTAATTAAGGAATTGTAACAGGCAATTAACGAGTTCGCAGAACTCAAGTATTTAGCATTGAGCAAGGTTCCCAAGTTGGGGCCTTTGTTTAGACAGAGCGAAGAAACGGAGAAGACAGAGCTAGTCTCATAATAAGACAGATCAATGGAAACCGCAGCAACAGGAAAAGATTGACTAGAGACAAGTCAAAATAGAGTGTGGTTGGGGCCTGTTAGAGCCTTTGTTTTGAAAAAGCAACGGTTTTGAGTTGCGAAGAACAGGTGGCGGAGCGCAATCACGGGAGACAGGGAGCTGTCACGGTTGTGGATAGCCGAAAGATAGGTGGCACGACAGTTGTGGAGAACATCACAGATGGTAGGGATGGGAGGCAAAGGAAATCAGCAGAACTCCCAATAATCAAGAAGAAGCGGCAAACAACAGAGCATAAAAAGAGGAAATATTGATAGTCACGTTGGTGGAAGAACAAATAGGTAGTTAGCCAGCGTAGAAAAGGGAGTTAGTCCGGCAGAGGGCTGAGTAAGAGATTCATAGGAGAGCTCTGTTAGATCTATGTTGTATTGAACCACCCTGTAATAGACTCTGCAGAGTGATTAAGTTGTTTGATAATGATAATGAAATATGGTTCTTGATGTGTTTGATGTTCTAAGTTAAGTATTAATCAGTTTCTTATTGTGAATGTATACCCTGTTTTAAATTTTAATTCGGCATCCTAAATATGCTTAATGAGTAATATCTTATACAAAGTAGCGAGATCTGTTTGTTGTTTCAAGTTCCTTTAGTTTCTCTTCATGGTTGTAATCGGTTGATACTTGATCTATCTCATAACCTTACTAAGGTCACGGCACGCCTCGGGTGAGATGCTCTGCTCCTTGGAGTAGGGTGAAAATGCCGACGTTGTGCTAGACTACTACAGACACCTTGTTGGCCTCTATCCTGAACCTGGGTCTTGCTCAGAGACCTCCTTTTTCGCCAACATTACATGAATTGAAAAAAGAAGCTATAAATGAAGAGAAATATTCATGTAGTTCATCATTGGAAAACATATTAATACATTCTTTAAAACCTTGAATATAACTAGGGTCTAGCACATACTTTGTTATCTCAATTGATGTTTTACCTATATTAGCAACTAAGCTTGCCATTCTGGAATCAATGGAGTCACCAGTGAAACTTTTGAGCTACAAATCCTTCTGACAGTGGAGTCACCATGAACACTTTTAAAATTTGGACGATCTGACAAGGGAGTCGCTAGAGCAAACACCTTGTAGCCAAAACTAATTTCCAAATCTCTATTTTCCATCAAAGATATGATCTTAGAAAATAAAATAGTTTGGGGAAAATATGGCTTTCGCTCCCCGACAATGATGCCAAAATTTTATCTTTTAAAGAAAACCCTAGCTACAAGAAAAAATATAAGGTAACCTCTAACCACTTTGGATTGAAAGTTGGACCCTTCAACCCGAAGAGGGCTCTCTCCTTGAACTCTACCACTCAATGTCACCTTAGCAGTAGGTTGTTAAGCTAATTGACAAGTTTTAATTGGTAACAAGTAAAATGGGTGTAGAACGAAAGGGTAGAGACCAATGTGTTAAAACTCTGACTCAGACTCCAAACCAGTCAAGGGTCAACTCTGACTCCAACTCCGACTCAATATCGACTCGGCCTAGTTGATTTTAGTGACTCGGTCTTTGTAAAAATACATTAAATATTTATTTTTTTATTTAAAAAAACGTAATTTAAAATATTTTCATTCATGTTTCCAAACACAAAGCATTAGAATATAGAGATAAGGAAATCAAAGTAGGCTCATGAATATATCCTTTATATCAAAATGGCACCGAGTGCACTATCCAATACATGTAATATATAGATATCATAACAAAAACGCATAACCAAGGACGCTCTAAATGTCCTATATTACAAAACATCACTAGTCACTATTGGCTACTACTAGAGAATCCAACATCATATGGCTCAGACTATTACTCAGAGTCAGACATGGAAACCCATGGCTCCTCCTCCTCATCACAATCTCCCACTGCAATTGTATAAGTAGTAGCACTAGTAGGGGCAACAACTACACTTTGCGATAGACAAGCTATGCACTTGCGTCGTGGCTGAGTAGAGGAAGTGCCTACAACTAGAGGACTTCGGGCTGGTCCTGGTACTAGTGGATCTGTATTTAACTAAAAATTATGTTCAACTAATGCCTCCATCTATAAATCCAAATCAAGACCAATATCCTGATCAAAACCAAAAAAAATTGGATGACTGTCCACTACGCAATTTGATGTTGGATCAATATATTCCAACACAATGGGATATGTATTAGATCTTTTGTTCAGCAATGGGTTGCTTCTTGGTGTTACACAGTAATTTGTCACCCTGTTCACTTCCCATCCTTGATCCTAAAGTGCCCTATGATGAATATTGTGCAGTATATCCACCTTGGAAGAATACATCAAGGTATCCTTTGAAAACTAAAAGAAAACTTCCTTGAATAATTTCTAAAGAAGCTTAGCTCAAACCCTAAATTTGAGGGTCAGCGCTCTTAGCCAATTGTTTGAATGTGCTGATGGTAGGCTTCATGTTATGTCCTAGCACTAACAGTGCCCTTATGATTGGAAAAATCGCCCTGAACCCTTTTTAGCAGTGTTTCCTCAAATGGAGGAGAAGCTTTGTGCACTAGAAGGTTCCAGAACAGCGATTTGGATATTGTTCGGTGGAGATATGGTTGAGCTCTCTCATTTGAAGCCCTTGATCTTATTAATAGGTGGTTTTCCCTTGATAATTGGGCCTTCCTCATTCTTTTATGGGCTCCTAACTCCCTCTCCCTTCCTATAAATTCAGCCCCATCCTTCAACTAATGGTTGGTCATTGTTGGTCTAGCTTGATCATAATCCTTTGCATCCCTATGCTAAGATAATGCCCAAATTTCCACTTGGGAGAAGGATTGCTTGAAGAGCCTCGGTTTGGACTTGGAAATCACCAAAGGGAGGTCTCTAACATCAAGAGAACAGTTTTATGTTTCCTCTTTTAAATATTAATAATACATCTGATGTTTCACTTTCCATATTTGTTTAGATATCCATGCAAGTAGCCTAATACTCCTTGATCTCTTAGGTAGTTTGTATTCGATGTATGCTATGTATCCTATGTTGTCTGTTGTTATCTCTTAATCTCCTACAGGTATTAGAATGCTACAACTAGCGAGGAGTGAGCCTGAAGGATCGTGGATTCAAGGTCTCCATCAAAAGACTGAATGATAACATCGGGAACATGTAGGTTCTCTTTCTTCCTCTTTAGTTTTGAGTACAAGCTAAGAAAGGGTTCATTAGATAGTCTTGTGTGTTTCTAGACCCACTTTAGGCCTAAAGAGATTGCCTTTGTTTGTAGAGGGAATTCTCTTCACAACAAAATTGCCGACTCCACTGGGGAGCTATAGCCTCTTTGTCTCTCCTTCTCTTATTTGGTTTTTTTATCATTTTGACTGATCGTCAAGATCTGAGTCTATTTGGGTATCTATAGGTTTGTATAGTGCTTGATTTTTTCTTTAGAGTGTCAGGTCTAGGTTTCTGCTTAATTTTTTATTGCTTTTCCTGAGCATTCCTTGATCAGCGCATCTTTTTTTAGACGCAGTCGCATTGCCAGCGTAAATATTTATAAGTACAGTCGTGCTGCAAACCTTGTCTTCGACTGTCTCCTCGTGATGGTGTAGTTTCATAGACCAACATGGGTTTTTCTATGCAAATTAGTGCTACCAGCACGATTTTAGGGGTCTAAAGTAGCGTTGAAGACATTGTCAGCACAAGTTTTGCTATGTAAAGTAGCGTTGTTTCTTAAATTTAAGAATTTTTAGAGTTTTTGCTAGAACTCCTAGTGTGTCTAGATCTCTAAGGTCATCCTCTTTCTCTATGTGTATCAAAAAAAAAATTGTTTGGTCTTATTTTTTTGTGGTGTGCAAAATTCCATCCCATACTTGAAGTGGTAAAAGTGAAATTTTGGTTGAATCTTTGATTCTTTGAGTCCATTAAGTCGTTGGTTGTTGCTTGTATGTTTGGAAAGATTATTGTTTTGATAATCATTAAGCATCATTTGAATTCCATAAAATAAATTGAGTTCTTGCATTCATTTAGTTTTTATTTATCTCAAAATTTTACTTTTCATAAAAAGTGTAATAGATTACATTGCATTTGAAAAGTCGTTTTTGTGATTATCTTTAGACATTGATTGTATTGTTTGGTGGCTTGAAAACTAAAATGTGCATTGAGTGCATTCATTTCATTAAAAAGTGCATTGAGTAGATTCTCATTTCATCGAAAAGTGCATTGAGTGCATTCTCATTCATCAAAAATAAAAAGGAAATTGTGCATAGATTACAATTGCATAGTTTTTGGAAAAAAGAATTGTGCATAGATTACATTTGCATAGTTTGAATTTTTTAATTAAATTGGGATAATGAAATTGGTCTAGTTAGGAAATATTTGTTTGTTGCATTATTTTATGTTGCATCATTATTTGAAATACTTCCCTAAACTAGATAACATTCATTGAATTGAAATAATCATTTTCTCATGCTATTTGTATTGCAGGAATTCAGGTGACATCGTTTTGAGCCTTGAAATTGAAACATAGTCAAAGATCAAATTTAAAATTTACTCAATTAACCTTAAGGATCATTTTGAATTAACACAACATTTAGAGTTCTACTATAGAGATGTGTTCTGGTGTCGTTAAGCGTAGCAGCTATCGCTAACAGTCTATGTTGCATCCCAGGGGTGATATGCCATCCCACGTATGGAAGTATATAGGAATACGCTCCACGTATGATAAGTATAATGGGATGCTCTCATCAAACGGTTACACATTAGATAGTGTTACAACAGACTAAGCTCCCACGTACCGTCGAGTATATTTTGGGAGAACCCACTAGGTTGAAAATCAGCAATAGGTAACCGAGTCAGCCACTTTGTAGACGTGATACACTGAACACGACATTCAAGGAGATTAGATATTGTATGTTAAGTCCTTGGTTCTCCAAGGTGTATATTGCAGTTCATTGATACTTGGTAATCCCCTTTGACTAGATTACCTTTTTTATTTTTGTTATTTAATTCTAAAAATTTTTGCCCACGGAATAACATCTTACCCATGCACAACTCCTTAGCAGATCTTAGGTTGAGACAAATGGCAACAGTTCATAATTTTTCCAATCAATGAATCCCCTCAGATGGGAATCCTAGCCCTTTTACTTCTTTTGGAAATTTTGGTGCTCCCTATATGGTAGCATTGTCCCTCCTGGGATTAACCATTGGTTTGCCAGTTTGGTTATTTTCAACCCCCATGGTTCCAAATGTCTAAGTTGCTTCTCAACCGAGTTCGCCTCCACCTGAACAATGTCAACCTCATGTTGACCCTAAAGTTGACCCCTCGCTTTCTTCCCCTGTTTCTTCACCCTGTTCTTCCTTTTCTCTTGGTGAAATTCTGAATTCTAGTAACCGGGAAGCTAAGAAGAAGAAGAAGAAGAGGACAAAGAAGAAGAATCAAAATAAGCAAGGGGGGAACCAAGCAACCATTTTTTCCAATACAACTGATGTTGAAAAACCTTCCACTTAGTCCCACAAAGTTAATTCCCTTGCAAGTTATGTAAGGGTGACCACCTTTTTAGGGATTGTCCCGGCATTCCCAAGATACTAGAAGCATGATCCATCGACTCAAATCGACCTTTGTCATTGGCCTCTGGAGATCATGTTGGTGATAAGCCCTTATCTAGTGATAATAAGGCCCATAGGAAATAGGGTAAAGTCAAATTTCCATGTAATTTATGTGAAGGAATTCATCCCATTCACCTTTGTCCTTATTTGGATGAAGCCTCCAAAGTTTTGGAAAACCTTATAGCTTCTCAGCCTCGTCTTCCTGCTGGTTACCAGAAGCTTTCCCTTGATACTCCACTAGTTGATCAAGTGATTGATCAGAAATCATATTTGGTCAATCCCACTGCCTCCAAAAGTGAATCCCACAAGTCCGTTCCCTGTTGGTTGAGAAAACGGTTGACCTGATTTCACCTTCAGTTGATCGTGCTTTTCCCGTAGAGAGTGAATCTCATACCACTTGAGTTGTTTTTTTTCCTTCAAATTCCCATGAATTAGAGGTAAATACTCCAGATCCCATGATACAAGATGGTGATCCTCCCATTAATGTAACACAAGGGGGCAGTTCTCCCGTTCCCATGGTGCCCCCTCCAAGTAGTATGGTCGCTTCCTTTTATTGGAGTCGATTGACAAGATATAATCTTCCTTCTTGTGTGTCCTTTGAGATCACGATACGAGCCTATAATGTGTTTGTACCTAGCACAATGATAGATGAAGGCACATCTGTTAGTATTATGTCCTCAACTGCTTGGAAAGATTTAGGTTCTCCGCAGCTTGTGCCTATTACCCATAATTTGTTAACTTTTAAGAGAGGAACAAGTCAACTATTAGGGATCCTTCCAAAGTTTCCTATTACCTTAGGAGGAAATACTTGTTGAAATTCAACAAGAAAATGCACCACATACTAGTGTGGAACTCTAGGTCACACATGAGTGAGGAATTCAGTGACACATTAGTGCTAATGTAGGCGTCAAATTTTTAAATAAATTTGAAAATAAATTGTAATCTTATCTCATAACAACTTGTAATAGTTAACTAAGTGTGATAGAATTAGTTAGCTCAAGAATTTTGAGTTGAGGGTCAAAGGGTAGGAATGTAGAGTGATTCTATTATTTCCAGGGTCTAGTTGCAACTGTAGCACTAGTGTGGTGTGAGTGCAATCAGTTAACTCAAATTAATTGAGTTAAAATCAGTTTAACTAGTTCTAACTGACTGATGAGCTAGTGGAAGATCACGTGAATTAAAATAGATTTAATTCACAAGTAGTGATCTACCAACTAACTGATAATTCACTATTAATAGTTGCATGCATGTCAATTCTAATGACGACCTAGTTGAGACAAAGGTTAAAGGCAAGTAAACTATCAGTTGTATTATTAGCGAAATTCCCGGGTGCAGTTAGAAATCCACAAGAATCCCATGATGGATTGCGTAGTCAAGGAACGTTGGAATTCATATTTAATATGAATTATTTTTCCTATGGATTGGGTGAGCAAGGCAGGCTAAAGGTGGGAAGGAAATTGGCTATATATTGGTCCAATTTTTCCTAGATCAGTATGAGACAATTGGTAGAGTGTATGAGGTTGTGGTGAACACACATGCATTTTATTGTTTCATGATTCCTTAGTTGATTATACAATGAATATGGAGGGGTTTTGAGCAGTTGCTTTCCCCAGGAAAATCTTGTGTTTTGTGATTGATTTACTTCTTTCTCTTACTTGCATGTGATTGAGTGATCGTGATTTATACTCTGCAAATATTGTAGAAGGATTCAGTATCTTGTTTTTGTACATTGCATGATCGGATTGAATCCATTGGTGTAATTTCTATATGGTATCAAAGATGTGTTAGATATTTTCTACATGGTATCAGAGCTATGTTAGAGATTTTCTACATGGTATGAGAGCACCAAGAATCACAATAGTGGAGAAGAAATTGATTTTTTGTTGAACAATATTCAAATTTGCAGATACTTTCTTTTAAGCTAGAAGCGGATCAAGATGTATTTCAATGGCTTGAGACTCGAATATGCACTTGAGGGAAGTTCAAATTATATTGCATGGAAGGACATGATGGATACAGTGTTGGAGGACAATGGGTTGAAGAAATTCATCAATAATGATATTCCCAAGCCCATAACAGCAGATGCCCAACTTCTTGATGCTTGACAAAAGAAGGTAGCAAAGGTGAGGAGGATCTTATTAGAGGGAGTTTGAGATCATATTGTCTCGAGTCTCCATGGAAAGGAAACTCCATATGCTATGTGGAAAGCCTTGACAAATCTATTTCAAAGCAGTGACCACTGAAAATTGGCACTCAAGGACAAGCTCAGAAAAATAAAAATGGGGAAGGGTGACACAATCCATAAATACTTGACCAAGTTCACTCAATGTCAAGATGAGATTGGAAGTGTTGGGATTACTGTAGTTGATGATGACTTGGTGAGCCTAGCACTTCTAGGCCTTCCCAAGAGCTAGCATAGTTACCAGGACTCTGTGAATGGGAGGGAGAAGTTACTAGATTGGGAGCGACTATGGTCAGATTTGGTACAAGAAGGGTTTTTCCGGAATACCAGGGATGGATCCTCATCCAAGACTGATGATGAGGAAAATTGTGCCTTGGCTGGTAAGGCAAAGAAGGGGAAGGGGAAGAAGTCCCATTCCAAATCTCAGACTGACAAAGAAGGAAAGAAGCGTGACATGTGAAAGGTGAAATGTTTTCCCTGTCATGATCATGGACACTATGCCACAAATTTTCCACAAAATAAGAACAACAACAACAAGGCTCTGAGAGCTGCAGCGAGTGAAGCTTTGGCCTCATAGTTTGAGTTGGACTTCTCTCTCATCACATGCATGGCGAAAATTTGATGGGATCTATGTGGTACTTGGATAGTGGATCATATTTCCACATGACAGGAAACAAAGAACTCTTTAGTAGCTTGGAGGAGAAGGATCTTCAGATGCACATCGAGATGGGTGATGACAGGAGGTATAGCTCTACTGGGATTGGTATAGTTACTTTCTAGAGATAGTGAGGTAAACCTTTCATATTAAAAGATTCCATGCATGTACCAGGCTTGAAAAAGAATTTAGTTTCAGTTGCTATGTTGGAGGATCTTGGATAGGATATGGTTTTCAGTGAAGGAAAGGCATTCCTTCGTCACAAAGCCACAGGACAGGTAAAGAAGATTGGAGTTCATGTGAAGAACCTCTACAAACTTCATGTAGATGGTTGTGCAACATTGAGCAGTAAAGCAGGGAAGGTGATGAGTTTGGATACAAGTGAGTTATGGCACAAGAGATTGGGCCATATACACCACAGTGCTTTGAGGATCATGCAATAGATTTATGTAGGTCTTCATAAGGGTACTCTTGTGCATATAGAAACATGCAAGGGATGTGTTATCAATCTGAAATTTCCAAAGGTTTTTTTTAGTGTTAAAAGAAAAAATATTAGAGGTAACTACAAACCTACTTTGGAGCTTAGGATCTAACCTTCCTAAACTTAGAGAGGGCTCTCTCTATATGATTCAAATTTGCTTATTTAATGCATATTAGGCTAGTTATGTATGCTTAGTTGGATTTATTTTGATTGGTTGGTGGAATTAATGAATTAGATGAATAGGTGCTTTTCCACTTTCCATTTGGCTATGGAGTCAATATGCTTTGAAACATAACAAAATCAAATTATGAAGAAAGTGTTACAGGGAAAGATAGGTGAGAAATATCAAATCTCAAGGCTAAATGGTGAAGTGGTCTTTCAATCGGGATCAAGGAGAAATTAAGAATTCCTTAAACCAGATAATGAAAAAGAGTGAAGAAGTCAATCAGGATCAGAGGGAAATTAAGAATTCTCTAAACCGGATATCAGAAGAAAACATAGAAACGTATAACAATTAAAAGTAGAGTGTAATTTTTAAGCAAATTCTGCAATACTACTCCTGTTATAACATTCAGATTTATAACACATGTAAGTTTATGGAATACTTATAAAGAGAACATGAAAAATTGAACTTTTATACTTCATTGAGATATCTCAACACATGAATCCTGTAAAGAAGTCTCTTTATAACTTGTTCAGTCTGTCGACTGGAAATTGGAACAATAACCCTCATGCAAGAGATCAGACAGCTAATGAAATTTTCAGAAATCCACACTCTTTACTCTTTAGAAGAGAGTATTTGTACAATATACTACAAAAATATCATGTCAACCGACTAGGATTTATTCTAGGAAAATAAAATATCTTTGTGCAAAAAGATAGTGACACCTTTCAACTGGCTGATATCTGGCCCTGATTCTTTGCTTTCTATTATATGTCTGTTCTTTCGTATGTTTGTTCTTTCACCCTTTACAATAAATCACACCACTTCTCCCATGTTTCTTCATCTGGGATTTTGATTTTCATCATCCTGCGGTAAATCTCATTTTCCTCTGAATATCTGGCAAATGTGGGCTTATTTACAAAAATGTGATTTACCACATGCTGGAGGTAAAAGAAGTTTTCTAGAGTTTGAAGGAGCACCTTGCCTGTGGGAATGCCCTTCATTGAGGAAATTTGGGAAGTTTCTTTGGCCACTTCCATTAACTTCTTGACATAATCCTCATGTTTCATGAGTTTATCATTTTTCACTAGAGGACTAGGCAGACCCTTCTGTCTCAATACATCAAACTTGTTGAAAAACCTGTTCACTGTGAGTTCCAAGGTTTGACATTTCTCCTCAAGCTGTAGCATTAGATTTCTTTTGGAAATCACTTTCTTTACTTCTAGGATAGTCTCTGTTATGTCAGCTATCCCGAGCTCTTCCAATTCATACTTATTTTTAGAATTCATGAATTTGATTAGTTCAGAGGCTTCCTCTGGTTTCTCTCCAAGGTTGGCTTTGACTTTCTGAATTTCCTCACTGGATTTCTTCACCAAGTCGTTATGCTCAAATATAATCTGTATAGAAGGCCAAATATTATTAACTGAGTTAATGATATTGGCCCACAATTTCTATTTTGCTTGGGCTAAAGGCTCTGTTAATGAAAACTCCTTCTCTCGCTTGTGGATTCTGTCAATCAGCCTGTTGGCTTTTTGTACTTCAGCTTGATGCTTTACTTCTGCCAATTTATTTTCATCCTCTAAGTTCTTTACCTATTCCTTGAGCTTATTAATCTCTATGGTCTAAATGGACATATCTTCCATTGCTTTGATTAATATGTTGGCCTCATCAGTAGGATGGGTTGTTGGTATTGTTGATGCTGGTGCTGGTGTAGATACTGGTGCTGATGTAGATACTGTGGGGATAGCAGTAATGGGAACTGCTTCCAAAGTAACCATGCTAGCTTGTTTTTCCTATACAATCTTATCCATCTCTGTCTCCATTTCCTTTAATTGAGTTGTCAACTAGATGATTAATTTCATCATCTCATCCTTTTGATTGTTTGTCTCCAAAATCTCCTTGGTTTGTGGATGCTCAGTAGTTGGTAGTTTTAACTGTTTCTTCAGTGCAACTATGTCTACATTTTTCTTCTTTATAAGTTCTTTTGCTGCTTTGATGTCAGTTGGATTATAACCAATTTAAATTACCAACTCTTCCAGTGACTTAATCCTACTGTATTTTGCTAGTGAAGAGGTTCTCTCTAGCTTAAACTGTGACTGTACATTTGTTAGGGAGTTATGCAACTTCTGGACACTTAGATCTTTATGGTTGAATATTGTTGATCAGTGGTTGTCATTGATGTCAACCCAAGCAGCACCAGGGGCTACCCCAATCTTGCATGGTATTTTTGACCTACCAAATTACTATATTCTGGGTCAAGAATATTTTTGATGGTTTCTACTTTTCAATACGTTTCCTTTGATATATGGCACGCCATGCAATTCTTCATGGTTTGAGAGATATTCATGTTTGAAGTTTGTAACCCCAGTTAGTGGGCCAAAACCCCATGGGGTTGTGGCATGGGTCATTGAAAAGTCAATAATTAATAATTTTTAATCTCCTAAAATCCCTCCCACTTTCACTTGTTGAAGACCCTCTCAACCTAAGAATTTATATAAATTGTGATCCTCATATCCTCCTCTATAGGGATTTCGCTACCTAAAACAGGTCATCGTGGAATTTGCGCTCTAAATTTTTTTCTACGAAGGTTTAGAAGCTGAAATTTTTATGAGATGAAGCCAAAATCCTGAGGAATATCCTGTGAAAATTTTAGATCATGGTGCGCAATATTTTCGGAGATATGATTTGTGGAAGTAAGTGTTTTGCAGGCCCCTGAACTTCATCTCAAAGAAGTGACCTTGGGAAAATATTCATAACTCTCTCTCTGAGTATCGGATTGGAATTCTGTAAAAAGTGGAAGATAGTGCACAAACTTTCATTTTTGCTGTATCAATTTTAGAGGAAAATGAAGAAACAGTTACAGGTGGCACGCCGTACAATTTCTCTTTACTGAACTAGTCCATAATTAGGTCATTGTGAGAGATTGGGCATAACTCTCGCTTGAAGAATCCAAATTGGGTCAGACCTATGGAATTGGAAAGAAGACTCAGAGGACTACTACAGAACCAAAAATCACATATTGGGGATATGAAATAACAGAGATACACTAGATTAAATATCGAGATCCTAGAAGGCAAGAAAAAGATATATCATGTGTTCTCAAGGGCTGCAAAGGACCAGACTTTCTAGGGCAGCAAAGCAAAGAAAGGTGCAGCAGAGGGTAGCATGAAAAGAGCAGCAATCAAGGTGCAGAATAGCAGCAAGAAGTTCACCACATGAAGTCTTCAAGTGGGCAGCACTACATACAGTCATTATAAAGGTACCATTGTACTAAGTCATTGTAAATGTATCATTGTAAAAATTGTACAAGTGTCTATCTGCCAAGAGTTGAAGATTCAGTGTCGGGAGGTCTAGGATCATCGTTAGGTGGTTGTGTCATAGTTGGGGTTATGGTCTAGTGTGTATTCTTCTTCTACATCATTTTATATCATTGTAAAGTGGACCATTTTCCCTGGTACAAGAGTACATTCTTCTTTTATTCTTCTATAGGGTGGTAGGGTGGTGCTACGCTGGTGCATGAATTCACCTACAGGTTCAAGTCTGTGAAAACTTCAAGGTGGTAGGATGGTTCTAGGGTGAGTTGTAGCTCATTGGTTGTTGGGGCATCCGCTCAATTGACTATTGAAGAATCTCGAGTGTTGGAGCATCCATCCAGTGGAAGCTTGAGAAGAATGCTTTTCTAGATTCTAGGAAGTTGGAGCTTTATTTTCAATTGGAGTTGAATATTAAAGAATTATTAGAAAATAATTCAGGTGGTTTTTGTCTCGGAGAGGGTTTCCACCTTAAAATATGTGTGCAGTTGTGTTCCTTTTGTTTACTCCTATCATTGTACAAACATTGATAATAATTGAATATTAACTAATGATATGAAAGATTAATATAATACTAATTGAAAGGAATATTGATTCACCCTCCCTCTCAGTATTTCCAACAAATATACCATCTCTCTTACCTGCTTGTGGAATTCAATTTGGTCAATTGGATGCACGTCCTTGGCATGAAATTCAAAGCCTGTTTTATTATAGTCTTCTAAAGTTTTGGGGGCGTGTACCTTCGGCAGTAGGAATTTCATCTGCATTTTCCTCGTCCTGAGGTCAAAACCTAAAAGAAACCTACTATGATCACTGGGAGTTTGATTCCAGTATTGTGCATATGTAACAGCCTTCAGTGCTTCATTTTTAATTTTAATCTCTTTATATTTCTCAATGATATTCTTTTCCTTCTCAACTGACTTACTGGATGTTGAAATCCCTGCATTATTTTGCTTTTGAATGATTTATGCGCTGGAAGATTATGGTAGAGGTGTTTCTTCTGTATGTGGTTTAGGTGTATCATCCCTGGTAACAATCTCTTTCTCTATCTCAATTGTTTCTTCCTGCTCTATTACTGGGTTCATCTTTGCTTTCTTTTTGTACATAATCTTGAATTTATTGTCAGATGTAGCTTTTGTTGAGTAATAGCCTTCTTCTCTAGACCTTTTCAAATTCCTATCCTATGGGTCTAGAGTCAGTCGGATGGAACTAGTATCAAGTTGCTCCTCCACCTCCTGTAGAGTGTTTTCCAACCACTCTATCTGGTTGGAATATTTCTCAATCTCAGGCTTAGATTCATGGATGAAAGGGGTGAGTTTAGACTTAATTCTTAATTTTCTTATGAAACCCAAGGGGTCATATGACCATTTGAAACTGTTGTTGAACTTTAACTCCTGTAGGAATCTGTCTGCTTCCTTTCCAGCATTCCTATTGTTGCATACAAAGGGCCCTAGTTGGTTTTTTTATCTTGAACTGGATCTTCTTTTTGGTTGAAAGGAAGTTTACGTCATCAGAATTCAATATCTCTCTAATTTACTCTAAGGAAAATATCCTCATTCGGAGGTATTTGGGAAGCTTGTAAGGGACTAGTTGGCTTCCATATACTCTGATCTCTCTGTGATTCTGGTATAAATACCAGTCTCATATCTTGTTCTGGTCAGATAACTATAGAAATTTTCTGATTGCATCACTGATTCTGGGTTGAATTTTGTTGCTAAGCATATTAACCACTGCGTATATAAAAGAATCAATAAATTTTTTGAAACTAAATTCATTGGAATCCTTTTTTATCAAGGATGTCCAAAAGATTACAAACTGGGGATGACCCTCTGTGTCCAGTTTTTGTAGGTTGACTGTAAACCTTTCTGACTAAAAATATATGAACAAATGAAATAATATTGAGGAGTATTTGAACACTCCTGCTTCTGCAAGTTTGATTAGTTGATCATGCATGGCATCTACCAGGAATTGGGCAAAGTTGAAAATTATAGCTGGAGGCTAGCCTGGGCAAAAGGTAGAGAGGAAACCAAGGAAGGATTCATCTACACACTCATCAGTAAAATATCCCAGGATACAGGACAGCATGGTCGCAATTTGTTTGGTTTGTTCTGGGAACATGGTAGCAGAGTATGGTGGGTTGCTTTTAGGAATTTTCACTGATTCAGGGAGGAAAGTCTGAAATATTTGAGACCTCTTAGGAAAATCTAGCCTTAGATAAAGCTTAGTGAGGGTCTCAATGGAGAAAGGCACTCCCTCTAGTTGTAATGGAATCTGCAGCATTTGGTTAATGGATTGGATAGTGATATTAATTACAATTTTTGGTCAGGGGTGACTATGGCTCTTTTATTTGGAAAATAACTGAGTTGGAAAAGTCCTATGACTTCCGGGAACTGGTGGGTCTATGGAATTGTGTATTTTGGTAGGTTAGAGTTCCAAAGATTTATATCATCTGCCTGATCAGTCAACTTTTCATGGCTCCAACAATGGAGCTCCAAGATATTGATGTTAGTAACTGTGTTGATTATTTTAAAGTCCTTATTGGCCAATGGAGTATGGTCGACATCTAGCAGGGCTGGTTTTAGAGGGTTCACTGTTTGGACGTTTTTAGAATCCATTGATTTGATTCAATTATTTAATTAATGTGCTTAATTGATGGTAGTAGGTACTCAGAATTACCTGGAGTACTAAAGCTTTGGTTGTAGAAGAGGTCCAGGCAGCAGCAGGGGCTTCAATCATATTGGCGATGGTGGCTTCAGTCTTTTCTGCAAGTCCGTAGAGGTAGGGAAATGACTGCAATAGTGGGGTTTTATATTTTGCAATTAGTGGTTTATTGCATGGTGACGAGGTGGTTTGGTGGTTTGGGAAGGAGGGGGTGCGATAACACTTGGTAATGCCGCGTGGAAGGGGAGCGGGCGGAGAAAACAACCCATTTCGCACCCCACCCTCGGTTTTAAACATTGAACATCGAGGGGTGCGAAAATGATCATGAGACATCTGATCTACCCGACAATGATCGGACAGTAGGTGGAGTTGGGTTTTTTTTTTTTAAGGAGGTGGGGTCGGGAAAAACATTAAGCGGGGGTATCAAATCAAAGCGGGGTCGGGTAGGATTTTTGTGTTTTAGACTATTAAAAAAGTGGGTTTTTTGTATTTTCATGGAAACATAGAGTTTTTTAAAGGGATAAGGGGGTTTTCAAAGGGAGAAAAGGGTTAGGATAAGGGGGAATGAAGAGGAAAAAGGGGAAAAAGGATTTTTAAAGGGGAAAAAGGAATTTTAGCAGGGGGAAGGGGTTAGAAAGATGTTTTTGATAAGGGACAAGCATAATGATGCTTATAGTACTTTTGAAAAGTATTCTACCTGCCCTTTTATTCATGCTAACATTTTTCCTTTCCTTTATTAGGTGCATTTGAGCTTGCTGACCCTTTTATTTTCTTTTGATAAGCAAACTAACTTATTTCTAACCTTATATCTTCTAACGGCTTAGATTAAACTTATGAGTTCATTTTTATTCTCTACCTAACTACTAATCTTCCAAGATTAAATGGTTTGGTCAGATCTTTATTCATTAACTATCATAACATAAAATTTAAAGGCATGAATGATCAAGATTAGATTGCATGATGATCATGAATTGTGGCATTTTGAACAAGCTGCACACAATTTTCTTTATGCTTTTCATATGAAATTGAGAGTATTTTATATAGAATTGGCATTGAAATGAGCATCACTTTTCAATTTCTTTTGGTGGGGTTCATAATCTTCTTTCTTTTTTAACTTTTCTTTAGCTCTCTTTTCTTTCTTTTGGTCCTTTGATTATTATTTTAGGACATACCCTCTTTTCATTTTTTAATATGGAAAACATTTACAGAAATTCAAAGGTATGTACAATATTCCAAGACTTAACATAGCCAATTCAAAATTATGATCCCTATTATTATAGGACCCTAACAGTGGCTCCACTTGGGGATGGCATCTCCTTTTGAGATGTCAAGAACTTTTTGATCAGTGACCTTAGAACTTTGGCTTTGCTTTGCTTGGAACTGCTTTATGTGATCTCCTTTATTCAAACATATGATGTATATCTTTTAAAGCTTAGAGTTTCCTCTTCATGCTTCAACTATACAAGATAATCATCCACTCCAATATAAACTTTTCTATGGTATTTACAATGAGTAAACTAAAACAAATGAAGTACTGGTTAGTCTAGTGAAAAATAGTGCTTCAGCATTCAACCATTGACTGGTCCACCTGGTAATTCTGTTCCATTTAATTCTTTCAAGAAAAAGGAATTGTTGCCTCTGTAACCATAAATAATGTATGTGCCTTTCCATAGATAGTCAAATTACCCATGTTTTCCTTTGTCTTCCCTTCTGGAATCCCATTTTAGTACTTGATCACCTATGAAGAAATCATTTGCTTTAGTTTTCTTATCAAATATCTTCTTGATTTTGTCTTGAATTACTTGGGCTTTGATATAAACTTCTTCCCTGGTTTTTTGTAAATGAATTGTTTGGTTTATCCTCCTTTGGATGTCATTTGGTTCTACTTTGAGCTCTTCAATCATTTTCATTACTGGCACTCCCAATGAAGATGGAAAAACAACATCCATCCCATATACTAATTGATAGGGATATGTACCAATATATTTCTTAGTAGTTAGTTTTTCTGCCCATAGGGCATTCACCAACCTTTTATTCTAGGTTTTCTTGTTATTCTCTAAAAACTTCTTGATGATGTTGACTAGGCTTTTGTTTGAAGATTCTGCTAGTCCATTACCTTGAGGGTAATAGGTAGTGGAATGGCCTAGGGTGATATGGTATTGATTACAAAAATCTATCATTTTATTGGATTTGAAGGCAACAACATTATCAGTGATGAGCTTTTGTGGGCATCCAAATCTAGAAATGATGTTGTTCTCAAGAAATGAAATAATGACAGAGTTTGTGGCCTGTCTAGAAGGGATGGCTTCTATCCACTTGGTAAAGTAGTCGGTGGATGTCAATATCCATTTATGTTGGGAAGAGGGGGGTGGGTGAATTTCACCAATGAAGTCTAAACCCCATGGTTGAAATGGCATTTCTAATGATATAGGTTTGAGGGGTAATGGTAAGAGTTTCTTCTTCCCTTCAAATATTGACATTTATGACAGGAGGTCACATACTTTTAGACATCTGTAAAAAGGGTGGGCCAGTAAAAACCTGCCCTCAAAATTTTGTTAGCAGTTGTTTTCCAATATAGGTGTCCTCCATAATCTCCTGCATGAAATTCCTGCATGACTTTGTCAGATTCATCTTTTAATAAACAACTTAATAGGATGCCACCATGATATTTCCAAAATAAAACATTATCTAAGATACAATATTTCATTGCTTTCATTTTTAAGAATCTACTTTTGGTTCTAGATAAACCAGGAGGAGCTTGTAAGTTAATTAAAACAAATGTAAGGTCTACATACCAGGGTAAATCTATGAAAGCTTCACTGATTTGTGGAGTCGCCATCTCTTCCTGATCATCTATGGCAGCAATGAAATTTATGTCTAAGGCTTGACAGTTCGATTCAGCCATGAGTTTGGCCAAACCTTGGCCTTTAATTAACTTTTTAGGCTTGATCTCAATG